>BLBF01018181.1:0-33115 GCA_015471245.1 Laticauda colubrina
TCCTTCCTTCCTTCCTTCCTTCCTTCCTTCCTTCCTTCCTTCCTTCCTTCCTTCCTTCCTTCCTTCCTTCCTTCCTTCCTTTCCCCTGTCCTTTCCTCTCCCCTTCTCTACTCTTCCATTTCCAGCAGGCAGGTAACTACCTGGGTGGAGGAAAGGACGAGGCATTGCAAGACAGGCTGGAAAAATGTCCCACAGAATGTTAAAAATGGAGAACACAGCAACAACACAGTCCTGAATTTTGGACACATTCTGTAATTCAGTCCATTTAAAGCAACTTGGTTAACAAATTGTTGCCCTTTGATGTGCCATTTTGCGCAGTTAAAGATAAAAAGGCTTTTAGCAGCATTAGTTAAAGCATTTTAACCTATAACTCTCATCTGAATTTTTTGTCATGCTCTGGTAGGTCTACTGCAGGGCTGTCAAACTCTCAGCCCTTGGGTCAGATGTGTGATGCACTGGCCATGACCACATCCAGTTTAGCGAAGGGGAAAAAGTTGTGATATATCATGTGATGATGTCATGATGACATGAGTTTGACAACCCTGGTCTACAACAATGTATTTCAACATATTCTGGTACATAAGTAATTTGTACAAAAGGAAATAATTTCTTCTTCCTATATTATTAAAATATTTTTAATTTTTATTCTTTCTTTATGCTTAGAAATAGTTCCATGCAAAACAGAGTCCTACAACATCAAATAATCAAAGAAAGCCTCCTTAATTGCATTGTAAGAATCATGCAGAATATTTTTTCTACATTGTGTAATTCATTCATTTTCTTTTTTCCTGTTTTAACTTTTATCTTCTTTAATATCTCTTAGTAATAGACATCTCAAGACACTTTCTTTGTTTGGTATACTTTTTGATGATCTAGAAATGAGAAATCTTCCAATATTATTAAAGTCTTGGCTATCATGTAAGCTGTGCTCTTGAGGTAGTTGGATGAGACAAAATCTACAATGATTGCCAATCTAAATTAATGCCATACTAAATTAATGTTACACTGTATATACACCATGTTATTATTATTTATTTTACCTGTTGACAAGCATGGGAGAACATCACAGAAATCCCACTTCAATTTGTTTTTCACATTGACAAAGCACCAGGGTTTGTCATCACCATCTGGATTCCTAAAAGAGAGAAGTTTCAAAATTCACCTGTCAGAAGAATGGATGTTCAGAACAGAAGTTTCTGAATTTAATTAATAAGAACTGATAAGCAGTGGAACTGAACAATGCTTACACTGAAATATCAAGTCATTCAGAAATTCAGAAGACAAACATGATTAATAATGGAATCTTCTCAGCTTATTGTACTTACCTACTAATAATATTGTGCCAATGCCTAAGCTTAATTTCTATGCTTTTGTAGACATGCTGTCAGCATTCATTCTTTAGGAAAGTATTTGGGTATCAAAGAACAATAACCAAAGTAGCAAATATTTCTATGGCGAGACCAATATTTCTGATCTTTTTCTGTCAATAAGAATGAATGAATTCTACTAATCTATTGCACTGTTATTTCATCACTGCTAACATGAACAACCTAGCCTGTATTATACTGACATAAGGATATACAATCTGGAGTTGAGGAATTCTCATTTGCCAATCATTAGGTTCTTCGTGTCTCAACTGATTTTAAATGAAACTGCAAATTGTCAGGCTTAACATCCTTAAATTTAAAAATGAAAACAGCATCTAGGAAAAGGAAATGGGAAAGATGGTGAGCATTCCAGAGAACTAGAGAGTGATAATGAATCTGTCATCTTGGAAGTCAATACTTTGTGGCTTGTTGTTTTTTTGCATAAGGATGATTATTAATGGCTGAATTAAAGATGTACTCAGAACATACCAATGACCGTTATCAAGTAATATTTGATTTGAAATAAGGATATAAATAAGAATGATATTTGTGGAATTGGGCTTTCTTGTAGACATGGAATACCTGCAGAAGTTATGATCGCCAAGGCCATAATAGTCAGCGTCTTCCATAAATGCGTTATAACTACTGTCCAAAAGAAAATGAGAATTCCAGTGAAGGCATCTTTTCTGGAGGATTGTTTGGCTAACATTTCCTCTGTATGTGTGGCCATTTTCTTCAAAGCAGTCTTCAGCATCTACAACAGATTATCATGTTTTGAAAGATCTTTTTGTTTTATTTTGGCCTGTTCTGGCATTTTCCCCTCTTCATTCTTAGATATATTAACCCACCTAAAATCTGAAAATGAGGTTTCACAAGAATCTGCATTCCACTGAGTTTAAAGTACCTAAGTTGGATATTCTGAATCTACTTTTTACATCATGATGATGATGGCTCAGATCAGTTTTATATGTAAAACTGTACAATACAAAGAATATTAATCAGTTCTTCATAAATTACTAATAGCTCATTAAAAAGATCAAAGGTTAATTTATCTACTATGACCCCATCACCACTGCAAAATACAGACTTACCTAGTTCACAAAATTTTCCTCTGAAACCTTCAGGGCAGTTGCAGCTGAAATTATACCTTAAACGATGCCTCTGACAGGTGCCTCCATTTTTACAAGGATTTGGTTGACAAGCTGAGGATGCTAATATTCAAGAATGAATTAGAATATTGTATTTAAATGAGATTAATAGCTTGTTTAAATAATGTAAGAAGCTATTCATTCAAGGATACTTTTTGTCCACACAAACAAAAATATAAGTGGAATTACTTCTAAAATCTCCTAAATCACGTTTGCTCTGTCTATGGGTTCATTGGTACTTAAAATAACTCCATGCAGGGTATCTCAAAGGGAACTTTTCATATAAAAGCAGAGAGTGGATTTAACATGGGAAAATAAAGTCTTCCCAATCTAATGTCTATAGGCCCATTAAAAAAAATCTGTGCAGGCTGTCCTGATCATTGTTTGCATTTAAGAAATAAGTTAAGAAACAACTTTATAGAGTGAAAAATATTTGATTTTAAAGAATAATTTAGAGCAGGTGTGTCAAACTCATAGCATCATGGTAGCATCACATAATATATCATGACTTTTCTCCCCTTTGCTAAACCAAGTGTGGGCATGGCTAACTTGTGACACATCTGGCCTGCAGGCCATGAGTTTGACAGCCAAGAAAAACAGTTATAATTCTCATCCATAGAACACAGCAGCAGTAGACGTAATGCTAGAAATTGGCAACTAATATTACAATAATAATTTGTCTCACCTTTTCTACATAATGGTGGTTTATATGGATATCTACAACTGCATTGATAATAAGGTGCTCTTAACATAACCAGACATTCTCCTTGATTGCAATTGATTCTTTGGCATGTATTTTTCACTATGGTATAAAATAACAGTAAAAAGAACAAGAAAGTTAGGTAGATTTTTCAAGTTTGGGATATTTGCAAAAAACAAACTTTACGTAGTAGAAGGATTGGCAATGGAGATACACAAATGTGAAATTTAATTCTAATTCCTGGTGAATTATAGTTACAGAGTTGTAAAATAGTAAATAATCAAACAATCTCTACTCTTTCATCCCCCTGAAGATATGAAAATGCTCATGAACTTGGAGGAAAAAAAGCAACATTACAGTAATATAAATACCAATATCCAGTTGAATTTTAAATGTTTCATCTTTTTTCTACACATAAATAATATGAATTTGTATGCCCTATTTTCACATTATAACAAAATTACTATGTATATTAATTATTATCTATCACTAAGTTGCAATGGCTTTTGAAACAGTATCACAAAATAGTATATAAAAAAGAAAATATTTTAAGTGGGCAAGTCCCAGAACTCAACCTGATGGTCAAGCCCTAGAATCTGCAGTACGACATTTGGAGGCAAGAAAAACTGGATGCAGATATTTCACAATCAAGGAATTAATTTTGTTTTTATTTATATTATTATTTAGTTATTTTGAGGAGTGAAATTTTATGCTCCTCTAGAGATTAATGCTCAGTCATGATCATTTACAATTTTTCTGGCATTACAGGTGCAAAGAGTAAGGAAGGTGAGCATGGTGGAAATATATAGGTATTATTACTAATTAATTGAACTATAAGAAGGTGAAGGATGTACAACACAATCAGATTTGCAAGACTCTGTTACTATAGCTAATTTCAATAAAAGTAGTTTTGTATAAGCTGAAATTGATTTCATGCTCTGTCTGCTTAGTCTTAGTGGGACTGATTAGGTTGTTATATCTTACATATATAAATGCCCTTATCCTACTACAATTTCTTCAATGGACTGAATGTGAATTGAAAAGTCACATTCTAAGCAGTCAAAAGCTTTACAGATCTCAAATGTAACATAATGGAGGTAAATGTAAGTATTAAAATATGTTTAATTGTCTTGTGTTTAAAAACTGCTTCATTTATTAATGTACTGACTGGGAATCCTTTGCACATGATCTGACATCTTTAATAAATGTATTTAACTATTATTATAGCTACAATATATAAAGTTTCATGCCTTAATTAATACAAAACTGATTTGTATGACTGCATTGTATTGTGTACCACTAAAGAGTCTTTTCATGTTTTATGAATTAGTTCATAAATACATAGATACAATTAAATAAATTCATAGATACATTTTTATGAAATGTCTTAATTGTTTTAAAAATAAGTTCACTTGTTTAAACTCTTACACCCTCAAAATTATATAATATAGAGTATTTATTTCTTATTTATATTTTGAGCCAGTATATAGGTACTTCATTTATAAGATTAATTTCTATTTTATTTCATTAATTATTCATCAATAAGTTTTATTATGTATATTTTTTGTAACATTTAGCAAGTTCCTGAATAATTTCTGTAGTATTCCATTATCATTTTGATTTGATTAATATTGGTTAATATTTAAGAATGCAATATTTTATACAGTTATACTTTTAAACTTTGGTTTAAAGCAATTCTTCGTAAAATATTCAATTTTAAAAATTTTCTCCTAAAGTTTACCCTGCAATAGTTATATGAGATTGCTATTAACTGTGTTTAGCTTAAAATGAAGATATTCAGTCTAATAACTGAAGATACTCATATTTATACTCTACATTTAGCTATTGATCTTTTGGAATTTTAGAAGACTTCCATACCAGCCACACCTATTGGCTTGATACATTCATATTGTTTACCCTTTATATATTTTGCTTATTTTTTTCCAAATGATTCTGAAATGTAATGAGACTAAGCAGGGGGTGGGATTCAAATTTTTAACAACTGGTTCTGTGGGTGTAGCTTAGGTGGTGGGCGTGGGTCATGTGACTGGGTGGACATAACTTGGTGGTCATGTTATTGGCTGGGTGTAGCTAACTCAATATCACATCGAGATAAGCATTTCCTCGCCTGGCCTCTCATGACTGTGGGGAGGCTGCAATAGTTATAAGTGTGAAAAATGGTAATGTCACTTTTTTCAGTGCCATTGTAACTCTGAATGGTCATTCCACACAAGCAAAGTACAAGCAAAGGAGGTGAAAAATATTCCAGAGATGTTCCTTAGACAAAAATCTGGTCCAGCCAAGAATGTAGTAAGGGTTAACGGAGAGGCAGTTTCTGTAAACAACACCAGAACATTTTCTTCCTGCTTTCCTTACAGGATTAGGCCAGTAATTTATTCTAACAAACTGCTTGGAATGTTAACAACCAGTTCTAGTGAATAGATGTAAACTGGTAGAATCCCACTCCTGGACCTAAGTAAAATGACCACAATTGTTTTCTAACTCCTGAGTCTATTGTTTTATGCTTGGATACTTGTCTTACATTTTTCTTCTGCTGCTGCATTCCAAAGTTGTTGTTTTTGTGCTATTGCTAAAATCACAGTCAAACTTCAAGCTACTGTTTTATATTCTGTTTTGCTCTATTTCAGGACTAAATATCTTTCTCAAGTACTGCTTCTATGTTCCATTATATTATATTCCATGCCTGAAAAATCAAAATTATAGATTTAAACTGGAAAGTCCTTGCAAATTTCCAGCTGATTTTTAAAATGGAATGTAAATAAATCTATTTTATATTTTGTAAAACTATATGATTTATAATAGTATCTACATTTTTCAGCTTTATGTAATAGTTGTGACAAGATTAAGATGTATCTTACCACGGTCACACTTTGATCCTGTGTATGGTTCAGGGCAGGAACACATATAGCTGTCTCTCTTTCTTTTACAGATTCCATTATTCTGGCATGGGTTTGTCTGGCAGGGATTTACTAGCACAGAGAAGTAAATTTGAAGTTTATTTTTTTAAAATCTTTACCCATTTTTATTGAAAGCTTTTTCACCTAGAACACTGATGTTTGCTTGCAATAGAAGATTTATAAAGTGATTTCCATTTCCCCCAGTTCTACATTTAGCTAAATATTTGATTCCTATCTTTCACTTCCCATATTCTGACTGTCCATCTTATAATGAGTATAATGAAGTACTGTCATGAGTGAAGAATTCATAAATCCAATCAGAGTCGAAGAAACTAAATCTGATTTCATCCTCTGCTGGCTCTATATAATCAGTGCTGTATTCATCATCATAGTCATCAACAGAACCTGCAGATATATCAGAAACAAAACAGACTATAACATGAATGAAGTATAGCATTTCAAAGTTGTTCAGTGTAGCAATTATGTATTTATCTGGTGAAATTACACTAGACAACATTATAGAAAAAACATGGTGAATATCAGCACATTCCTGTTCCTTTGTGTAATGTACTGCAGAAAACAAAACAGCATGGGGTATATTTTGAGCCCTTACAAGGAAGATGGATATAAATATAATAAATAAATAACTGCAACCTGGAAATGAAACTTCAAATAACTACCTTCTCTGAAGATGTAGTCTGAATCATTAATTGATCTTTAATTCATTTTATTTCCACAAGTTTTAGAAAGAGTTGAAATCTGAGGCAATGACTTGGCATAGATTGTTTCATGCAGTATAATATTTTGAAGGTATGGTTACAATCCAGTTGTATATTTGGGGAGGGGGAAATCACACAGTATTGTAAAAGGCATGTGCCTAATAGGCTGTATTGAATAACTAGTCATGTTGTTATGAAAGTTGTATTTAACTGATTGTCATTGCAAATAGATGAAAAATCTGATATTATACAAGGTAAATAACAAAAAAATTAATGCATCAGCTTCCTTGGCACAAATATTGCTAGAATATTTTGTATTCATATCTTGAATTGTGTTCCTCTTTTGATCAGTCTTGTGTGCTTATTGTAGCTCACATTATATTATGGACAGAACAGCAAACTGGATTGTCCAATAGAAAAAAATATTCCTGATAAAGAATGTGCATGATTTTCATTTCAACTTGAGAATAGCTCTCGGTGTTTAGTTCTTATGAATGTATACATCTCACACACACATATATAGGCATTTAGTGCATTTGCCAATTGATCTTCTGAAATCTTTGTCACTATATCTCACATATATTAAAAAAAAACATGAACACAAAAATCTCATCATGACATTTTAATATATATGGGAAAATGTTTAAAATTTCTTTTAAAAAATGAGATTAGTATATATATTTGTAGGAATAATACATACTCTAATTGGGAAATAGTCTACATTCTAAACATTGGTCAATGACAAATGTTCTATTTATTGTTGCATTTCCAGATTGTATCTCAACTTTTAATCCAAACTGGCATTGTTCAAAGTCTTTTTATAAGAGAGTTTATTTTTCCCCCCTTGATATCTATGGACTACTCCTATAAAATACTGTGATGTGCCTGCAACATTTGTTATGGTCTTCGAGGTAGGAGAAATGCCTTGTTAAAAAAGTAAATAGAGTGCTTCAAAAATCCCAGTTCCATTCAGACCGCTGCTGGAATCATTTCATCACAATCAAACTAGTACTGGATAAAGTACAGGTAATTATTCTGGTGTTAGTAGTCGTATAAGAGAAGGGACATATTCATGAACAAAGGAAACAAGTAGGAGATTCTCCTTAACTTTGATCATGGTGCCACATTTCCACTGCACAGAAACAGATCTTTGTTCATAGCAATGGCTCTCTGGATACCCATTGACAAATAGCTTTCTGAATAGCAAAGTAAAGATGGGACACAGTTCTTTCCATAGACTTTTCATAGAAGTAGTTGATAAAGATGGGTCACTGGCTCTTTCTGGCAGGTGTCAGTGTAGTTTGTTGGAACCACTGGTGAGTTTCAAAGAGCAGATATGGTAATGAGGAGAGGGAAAATGCATACAGGGATACTTTTAAAAGCTGTCCCCTAGGGCTGGGCTGGTGGCCTGGTGAACAATGTGTCGCCTTGAACTGCTTATCAACGGCATTATCTTAGTTTTCTCAACTCATTCATTCGATTGCTGCCTTTAACTTTGTTCTTCCTTTGCTTCTGATGAAAAACACTTTTTTGTACAATGAATGCTTTATGTTTCATATTAAAATAGAAACTTTTTTTTCCTGTGAACCAAAACTGGTTCCTTGACGGTTAAAAAAAAAGTGTCACCTCATTTATTGTTATGTCAAGTCAAGACTTCTTTTATTCACTCATTATTTTCTCAAGAGCCAAGCCTTTGCAATATGAAAGTGCTGCAGGACTGCACACCAGGCTGAGGGATAAGGAACTCATTCCAAGATAGGGCCATTGTCTCCATGGAGCAAATAAAGTTTAATGCAAGGTAATGAAAAAAGGAAAGGAGTTCATATTTCAACCTGACAGTATGTGGGATTATTTTACAAAAGTTAGAACTTCTCTGTTTATTTATTAAACTTTGTGGTACGAAAGGTATCTTTGGCTTTTTATGTACTTTTCCCACCTCTGTGTCAAATACTGCATAAAAGAAATAAAGAGTCCCCTCCCCTTTTCTAAACAATAGGATCCATTTTGGTTGTATGGGAATCATCTTTATAATTCCTCAATATCCCATCATGCCCATGGATATCTTTTATGTTTATTGTTAGCTCAGTTTGTTCATTGTTCCTAATCAGGTATTAGGAATCAAGTGACATTATGTGAATCACCAAGATCCATTCAAAATAACTCTTTCAAGATAGCTTGCAAATGTTATTCTTTTTGCTACCAATGCTCGTTTTTCTGACCATTTTTAAAATCATTTCATCAGATTTTTTAGATTTTTTTCAAAGCTTGCTTAAAACAATATGTCTGCTATGTTTGCTCCAGTATTTATGTGGAAATAATAGAAGTCAGGTTGTTATTCTGTCCTTCCTGATCATCCATTGGGTTTATAATTTTTTCATCAATTACTTGGTATACTAGTGAGTACATGATTATAAATTTGACTCTCTATGCAATATTTATCTTGATTTTAAAGGATTGAACATAGGCAACATTCCATACTTTTTCAGGATTTAGCTAAAAAAGTAATCATCTAGTGTGAAAAATAAAACTAACCTCTGTGTCTATTATACAAATCTTTGTATGGTACAACTAGTAATATAATAATCATATCCATGCAATACTTTCTTCCAGAACATGTTTTTTCGCTTGTTAAAAATTATTTCCATATCTATTAGAAGATTAGCCAAACCAAAGCTTACCATGTGTTCTCAGGTGCCATATGGAGTAATTGCAAAAATATCTACTTGGCAATCATAAAATTTCTATCAACTCTGAATTCACTTGAATGAATTCAAGTGAAGATTAAGCATCAGTAGGGATTCTGCTGGCCAGAAGACCAGAAAAATCCTAATATAGGATTTATACAATATCATTATATTTACTTGCCATCTTTCCTTTTTTATTTGAGAAAACCTAAGGTGACTTAAATATGAATGTATGTAGGTTCAAAATGGATTTTGCCTGGTATCTTACATTTCTAGCAACATATAAGTTTAACTTCTTCACTGTTATGTTTTAAAAGGCCATTTTCTATTATTTAGTACTAACAGTACTATTTTTGATCACAGTTTTTACTTTTTGTTACTATGAGAGAAACTTGTTTTAAATTCAAAACTCAAAAATAACCTTCCTTTTGAATTAATTATGGAATTAATTATTCTATAATAGGAAGTGAACAAAATCTCATAATCAGTCCTGGTTTTACTTTTCACTTCTAATGATAAATAACTACTTCAAAATGCAAGATCAACATATTTCTGAAATAGATCTCATGGTATGTATTGGGCATGATTTCTACCAAAAAGTGTATCTGTCTGGAGGCTTAATTTCAAGTAAAGTATAGTTCCCTGCCATGTCACACAAGCCATCCTACTGGAATCAAAGACTTGCTTATATACTTAAAGGCAAGTGTAAATTAAGGTTCTTGCCCAATAAAATTAGAGCTAGATTCTATAAGCCAACTGTTCATAGCCATGAGATACTCATGTTTTGTCAAATTTTTGTCATATAGTGCATGCACAGAAGACACTTTCATTGGTGTTCTTTTCAAAGCAAAAGGGTGTTTAAAAGGGTCCTTATTATTCCTTCCATATTTTAACACTGTAAATGTTATGAAGTATTTGTCACATAGAACACATTAAAAAGTACATGGTTTACCAGGTTGTTGACTGAACCATGATGATATAATCTTCGAATGCTGAAATGAGAGAAGAGAGAGAGAGAAAGATAGATAAACATGAGACTTAGCAATGGTGTCTAAAAAAAGAGAGATTTAAATGTTATCTGTCAACCATGAGCCTTGGTAGTGCAGTGGTTAGAATGCAGTATTGCTCACTAATTCTGCACTAATTTTGCATTGAACTGCCAGAAGATTCATTTCTGACTGGCTTAATGTTGGTTCATCCTTTCATCCTTCCAAGGTCGATAAAATGCAAACCCAAATTGTTGGGAGCAATATGCTGACTCTGTAAACCACTCAGAAAGGGCTATAAAGCACGATGAAGCAGCATATAAGCCTAAGTGCTATTGCTATTAATAAAGCAGTTCCTTTAAAAAAAAATCAGTTTCAATACTTTCAATTCCTTTTTAAAATAAATTCATTGCATGGTTATAAATAACATATGTTTCAACTAGCAACAATAATGTCATATTTAGTTAAGTCATTTATAAACTACTTTTTCCTATTAACAATAAATATTTTAATTAGGCATAAGGTTAAAATTAAATAACATTATGCTTATTAGGTTAGCTCTATTTAGTTGTTTAAATTTGGCTATTAAACTGTGAACTTTTTTATTGGGTGACATTTTTAAAGTATTGCCATGTTACACTTTGATAATGTCATATTATTATTATTACTAGAAAGTAGCATGATGCTGTACAATCATTTTGAATTATGGGGATAAACAAAAAGGTTGTGTCAGAAGTAACTCTATAATACATTGCCACATCTTGTCTTTTAGTTTGGACGATCCACACTTCTACTTGCTTTATCTCCTGGACAGGTTACTCAGTGTTTCTGAGTACAGCAATGGAGTGATACAAGTAGAAGCAACTTTGGTGGAATTTCAGGGTTACAGAAGTAAGATGAAAATCTAACAAAGCAAATATATTTCGCCCATGTGTCTTGAATGCTTATTATTGCACCATTTCTTTTGCAGGCTGCATATTGTTCAGAATATATTGATGAATTGTGGGCCAGCAAGTTAGTATTAACTAATAGCAATGCCATGGATAGATTTTCTCCATGATAATCGAAACCTAATCTGGTATTTCAGGTCTTCTTTCATTGTCACAGTAAATGGGTGTATCTCTCTCTTGCTGCTGATCAGCTTTTTCTCTCTGTTTCAGAATATATAACAGTGTATATTGCCATTGGTGAAATTAAGCTTCATTAATTTTAACACACACACCCCCCCCCCCGAATCTCAATAATCTCCACTGATTTGTTTCCTGGCACCATCTGTAATATTTAATTTGCTAGGAACACATAGAGATTGAAATGAATTATTGGGTTAACACAATTCAGGGGAATCTAGTTCTGCTGTATACTTAATGCACTCAGAATATATTGTGAGCAATTGTTGATTCTATTGTAGAGATGTGCAAAGAACATGTTGATGCATGCAAAGTGTTTCCTTGGTGATCCCTATGAAAATGCTTCTGTCTTTAGGAGATAGCCTTCAGATGAGCTTGCCAAGCTTTCCAGAGGATGCAGCTGCTTTAAAGCTTAAAGGAGAAATGTGTTGTTTGTGCCAGCACACTTTGTAAAAGATTCTTATCTAATGCTTTGCACAGTCATATTAAATAGCTACAAAAATAGATATAAGCATGAAAATAAAAACCTGCTGCCTTTTACTCTGCTCTCCATTCTTTAGGCTGTGATATTCTACATTGCCAGAAGATGGAGGGCTTGACTTATTAAGGGAATACCACACTATGTATTGATATTTCTTTTCACAGTGGTTCTGATGGACAAGATTGAAAAGAAGGATCAGAAAGCCCCTTCATCCCATCTCACTCTTTATTTATAAACAGATTCTAAAAACTTCAACATTTAAATCTAGTCAATAAAAGTCCATTAAGAATTATCAAAAATAATAACATATATTTATATATCTATATCTATCCATATATAATCTATCTATTTATTTTTAACAAACTTGATTTTTATTACTTTTTATAGTGTGCAGGGTTTGATTTTTTTCCCCATTGTATCCATATTTCTTCTCAGAAAGTCTTTAAATCTTTAACACATTTCTTTCGTAAATGAAAAATAAAAAAAATGTCCAAGTCAGTCTTCTGGTTTGTTATTTATATATCTCTTTTAATTATTAAGACATCTGGTTTCACTTGTGTACTGTATACCCAGTATAACATATTTATCTATATCATTCTTTTAATTTGTAATTTTAAAATCCACATTCCAGTCAGCCTTGGAAGCAGTCTTATTAATAACAGACAATCTTAAAAGAAACTTCTGAGTAAATTAGCTCCAAATATTCTTAAATTTGATCCACTAGAATAATTTGTTGTATTCTGTATTAGCGGGTCTCTTTTCCTTTAATTATAATCTTTTTATTCTTTCTGCTTTCTTCTGGTGGTCAACTTTTAAAATTCCATCTTGTCACTTATTTTTCTGATCAATAACATTTTTCCATAGAAAGATTTCTTATACTTGATTTCAAAGTATTAAATTTTTTTCCCATACAACGACAGTATATTTTCTTGTTGGAATGATTCTTGGAATTAGTTTCAAAATTTTATTTCAAATTCTGGCTCTTAATTTGTAACTTTCCAAAGTCAATGTTTTAATCACCTTTTGCTGTTATTAAAAATGTTTTTCAAATTCTTAAAATTACATAAAACTTCTTTCACTGAGGACTGAAGAAGATTTACATGATTTAATGAAACTTGCCAATATACAGATTCTTAATATCCAGCAAGCAGTGAACAAACAATTTCTAAAGGATATTAAAAAATGAAATATGTGGCTCCAGTGTTCTTTGGAAGGCTTTTGAAAAGCATGGTGACAATTCCTTTGGCTCTCAGTGCTTTAAACCACTGGAGACCCTGTTTTCTGGTTCGTTCATGGGAAATTATTCTCTGTGCTATGTGTGGGCAATCCTGAGTTCTCTCCTTATCTGGAGAGAAAATTCAAAAAGTCCATCCATTTGCCAACTTCTCATTCCATCATGGCCATCAACTCCAGTCACTATGGAATTATCATCAAGTCACCATAGCTTCCCTGAAAATTTTTCCCATATTTCAATCATCCAATAAAAATATTATAAGAAAATTAGTTGTCTTTTTTTCAAGGATAAATCCTATTCTTAAAAAATTGTTGAATAATGTTTGCTACTCATGAAAACAACTAATGTATTGGCTACAAATTGCTGGAAATTTTCAAAAGTGTGCTGCATTCTTGGTCTAACAGTACAGCTAGGCAAAGCATTTGAAAGCCCTGAATTATGAAATATATTAGCAGTTGTGTGCTGTCATGTGTGAACAGACCATATTTCTTCTGGGAGTGCCAATGTAACTAAGCATTGAGCAATTGTATGCATACATAGCTAACATGGGACAGTTTTCAAAGCTGTAGCATCAACTTTATAAAGAGTGTGTCTGTTTCAATTCTTTGTGGAAAAGCGATTCACTTTCACTAGCATACATTAGTAACTATCTTTTTTGAATGCTTTCTACTGCTACCCCAAACATTCTTGATTATTCATGATATGACCCAGACAATACATTGAAGGTATTACCAAGAGTGACTAATAATAATAACTGCTACAACAAATACCATTAATTTTTACAGGACAGCCATGGAAAACTATTGTGCCAAAATCATCAGAAATTCTTACATCTTAAAGACTTTGTTACTGAATGAGATAAGGTACAGATACAGATACAAATAATCAGAGTTGGAAGGGACCTTGTAGGTCATCTAGTCCAACCTCCCACCCAAGCAGGAGATCCTACACCATTTCTGATAAATGGCAGTCCAATCTCTTCTTGAAAGTCTCAAGTGATGGTTCTCCCACAACTTCCGAGGGCAAGCTGTTCTATTGGTTGATTGTTCTCACTGTCAGAAAGTTTCTCCTTGTTTCCAGATTAAATCTCTCCTTGTTCAGTTTCCATCCATTATTCCTTCTCTGCCCTACAGGTGCTTTAGAAAATAGCTTGACCCCTTCCTCCCTGTGGCAGCCCCTCAAATATTGGAAGATTGCTATCATGTGTCCCCTGGTCCTTCTCTTTACTAGACTAGCCAAGCCCAGTTCCTGCAACCATTCATTGTATGTTTTAGCCTCCAGTCCCCTGGTTGCTCTTCTCTACTTTTTCTAGAGTCTCAACATCTTTTTTATAATGTGGTGACCAAAACTGGCTGCAGTACTTTAGGTATGGTATTACTAAGGCTTTATAGAGTGGTCTTAGTACCTCCCTTGATCTTGATTGTATCCCTCTGTTAATACAATTTAGGATTGCATTAGCTTTTTTGGCAGTGGCTGCACACTGCTGGCTCATATTTAGCTGCTTGTCCACGAAGACTCCAAGATCCCTCTCACAGTTACTGCTATTGAGCCTGTTTCACCCAGTCTATATGTTTGGTTTTTCTTGCCTAAGTGTAGTACTTTACATTTCTCTATGTTGAATTTCATTTTGTTAGATATGGCCCAGTGTTCTAGTCTGTCAAGATCCATCTGGATCTTGAGCCTATCTTCTTGGGTATTAGCTATTCCTGCCAGCTTAGTATCATTTGGTAAGTTCCCCTTCTATTTCTTCATCTAAGTCGTTTATGAAGATATTGAAGAATACTGGGCCTAAGATGGAACCTTGTTGCACCCCACTGCTTACTTCCCTCCATGTAGACTTAGACCCATTAAGAACTACTCCTTGAGTACGGTTTGCCAGCCAGTTGTGAGTCCATCTAGTGGTGGTGCTATCTATTCCACTTTTTTCTAGCTTACTAAGAAGGAGGTTGTGGTCTACTTTATCGAATGCCTTGCTGAAATCTAAATATATTATGTCCACAGTATTTTGCTGGTCTACTAATTTAGTCACTGTGTTGAAGAATGAACTAAGATTGGTTTGGCATGATCTGTTTTTAACAAACCCGTCCTGACTGCTAGTTATTACTTTACTTGTTTCTAGATGTTGGCAGATCTGTTTTTTATTTAATTATCTTTTCCGGTATCTGCCCGGGTATTAATGTTAGGCTGATTGGTCTATAGTTTCCTGGGTCTGTTTTTTTTCCCTTTTTTGAAGATGGGAACCACATCAGTTCTTTTCCAGTCCTCTGGTAGTTCCCCGGTGCTCCAGGATTTTTGAAAGATATGGTGCAGTGGTTCTGAGATGGCCTCTGCCAGCTCCTTTAAAACTCTGGGATGTAATCCATCAGGCTCTGGTGATTTGTTTTCATCAAGATAAGACAGGTGTTCTCTTACTATTTTTTTGCTTATTTTAACTTTTATTTCTGGTCTGTCTGTTACTGTTATGTTTTTGGTGGGTTGAGCTATAGTTTCTTTTTGTGTGGAGACAGATGCAAAGAATGAGTTTAGCTGTTTTGCTTTCTCTCTGTTGCCTGTCTCTCCTTGCCATCTTCTCTCTTTAGTGGACCAACTGTTTCCTTGATTTTTTAATTGTTATTTATATGTTGGAAGAAACTTTTTTTATTATCTTTGATTTTTGTTGCAAGTCTTTGTTCGTTATGAGCCTTTGCTATTCTGACTTCGTCTTTGAAGATTCTGGCTATCTGCTGATATTCTGCCTTAGTTGTATGTCCTTCTTTCCATCTTTTGTACTTGTCTTTTTTTTTCTTTCAATTTGCCAGAGAGATCTTTGCGTAGCCATGCTAGTTTCTTCTTGGATTTCTTGTTTTTCTTTCCATCTTTTGTACTTGTCTTTTTTTTCTTTCAATTTGCCATGCTAGTTTCTTCTTGGATTTCTTGTTTTTCTTTCTCAGTGGTATTGTGCTGGTCTGGGCTTCTGTGATCATAATTTTTAGAGTTTCCCAAGATTCTTGAGTTGTTTTCCCCTTTAGGATTTTCATCCATGGAATCTTTTCCAGGTTCTCTCTGAGTTTATTGAAATCAGCTGTTTTAAAATCCAAGATTCTGGTGTCATTATGTTCTGTTGCTTGTGTTTGTGTTATGTTGAATTCTAGTATGACATGGCCACTCTCACCCAAGTTTCCTGCAGTTTCAACTCCCTCTATCACTTCTTCTCTGTTTGTAAGAATTAAGTCCAGTATGGCTGTCCCTCTAGTTTCATCCTCTACCTTTTGGACAACAAAGTTGTCAGCTAGGTTGGTTCGGAACTTATTTGATTTCTCACTTGGTGCAGAATTAGTTTTCCAATTGATATCAGGTTAATTGAACTATCCCATTCCTATTGTTGTGTGTTTCCTGCATGTTAGTTAGTTGGCTGCAAAAAGGACACATATTTTTTCTGCTTGATTGGGTGGCCTATAATATACACCTATGGCCATGTCATTCTTTTTTTCTTTTATATTGACCCATATGCATTCTAGGAGGTTTTCATCTTTGGTTTCACGCATTTCTGTAGCAATATAGTGGTCCTTTACATGCAGTGCAACTCTTTTATGGGGTCTGTTTTTTTTGAATAGTTTGTATCCTTCTATGTTATATGTTCCAGTCATGGGTTTCATCCCACCAAGTTTCTGTTATTCCATCTATATCATATTTACCTTCATGTATTCGTAGTTCAAGTTCACTCTGCTTGTTCCCCAGACTTTGTGCATTTGTATATAGGCACTTGAGATCTTTATGCCTGACACTGTGTTTACTGTCTACATAACCTGTGTTGTGCCTTCCTGTCCCTACTTTCTTGCCACCTGCTTGATTAGTGCACATGTATGGCACTCACTATTAAATGCTTGCTTTTGGTTGGCAACAAGATTGATAATCTTACCTGCACAAACATCTATTTTGCATGCATTGGTATCCTTATTAGTTTTAGGTTGCTGGGGACAGAGATGTTCTGAATCCATTAATTCTCTGTCCCTGCTGTTTGGTTTAAATGTTTATCCAGGAAATCTGTGAATTTAATGCCAAATAACTCAGACCCTTTCTTTCATGGATGCAAACCATCTCTTTTGTACAGTTTTTCACTGGACCAGCTGCAGACATCATGACTAATAAAACAAAAGCTTTCCCTTTTACACCATTCCTTTAGCCACACATTAAACTCTGCTATACACTGCCTTTCCCTTTTTGTTCCTTGTATACTGGTAGAACTTCTGAAAAGAGTCCATATTATTAAATTATTACTCCAAGCTCTGGAAGTCTTTCTGAACAGAAAGTACATCCTTCTGGGACAGATTATTTGTACCAAGATGTATAATAGCATCAACATCACAGTCCTTGCTGGCATTCTTGTCTATCTTAAGAATACGCTTCTTGTCTCTGCTGGCAGTAGCACCTGTGTTGATTTAGGGGTTGATTTAGGTTATGATTTCCAGTTGAAAATCTGTAACACGTCAGTCAAACTTGTAGTTTAGAAACAGAGGATCTTTTTTGTGAAATTGCTTTGTTTTGGAACATTTATTCTCCAGAACACTTACAATGAAAACTGCAGAAATTGGCCCATGAATATCTGCTTTTTACTACTAAATTTTTACTGAAGTGCAATTATATATAATTATGTTAGTTTGACTGTTTTGAAATTGTATCTACTTTTGTTCTAACAAAACTATACTACAGAAATAAAATATGGTTTGTGGTGTCTACCTCTACCCTGCGAAAATAGGAAAACAAATGAATAGCTTTCTTATTATTATTAGCAAAAAATTGAAAAAAAACCTCCTAAAACATTGGAAGACAGAAAACAACTTGAAGTGGCAATCTTATTCTTAAAACTTTGCTTAGAAACCCATATTTGTTTATTTGTATCTATTATATATACAAATAAATGTATTAATACTTTTATGTACATAAATTTGGGCTGTCAGAAAACACTTGAAAATGAAACAATTATAGGAGACTATATTCAATAATTTATCTGTTTATCTTTTGGTTTCACCCTATTCCTTATAGCACCAGTGAATTAAAATAGCAACTCTGCATATAAATAATTGCATCACAGATCTCTCTCTCTTTCTCTCTCTCTCCCTCCCTCTCTCTCTCTCTCTCTCTCTTTTTTTTCTCCCTCTCTCTCTCTCTCTCTGTCCCTCTCTCTCTCCATCTTTGATAGATTCATTTTCTCTAATGGAGGCATATTTGTAAGATTTCCAAGCTTAGAATTGAAGGATTCAGACCTGAGCAGCATAAATATTCCTTAAGCCTCCAGATGAAGCAGAAGATAAGGCAGATGCAGTTTCTTCAATCAGTATTCACCCCAGCCCTTTTTTCTCCCCTTGCTGGAGTTGATCAGAGATCCTAGTATACGCCATAGCAAGAAGATTTATAAGAGAGTGAAAATAGTAGGAGAAAATTCTGACTTCTCTTCAATTGTTGAATGAAGAGATCTAAGAATTTATCTCTGGGGGAAAAAATCCCGGAGTGAACAGTACATGAGAAAACCACTAGGTTATGGAAATATGAATCTAAATGCAACCAGGAGCCACATAACATGGCCCCAGTTTCTCAACAACCACTCCTAACCCTACTGATGAAAGGATCAAGAAAGGATTAATTTCCCGTTTGTTTTGGCTTGGAGTTCAAATGATACTTCCCCATCTTTTCTCCACAATTTGCTATCTACTTAGACACACATTTTTTGCTTGATGCTTTCAAAAGAAGTTTGCTAGTGACACCAACTCTGGTTAAACAAGCATAAAGCTCTCTGTTTGCAATTTTTGATTTCAAATCCTAGAATTTCAAGCATTCACTTTCATCTGACATGCTACAACTTTAAGGTTTAGTGACTTTTAGTGATTCCCCCCCAGAATGTGAAGTTTTAGCCAAAGTGAAATGAGTTCAATATTCCTATGAGTAGTATCACTGCTAAATCTGAAATTCTGTCTCATGCAACATTCTGGAGTTCTCCATTTATCTCATGTGATAGTGAGAACACACACACTTGGTTTCTTCTTCAGAATAGAACTAATTTCAAGACAGGAACAACAAAGCCTCTTCAGTCAGTTTCACAAGGCAGAGCTTTCTATGAATCTGACACAAGATTTTTCCATTATCAAACATTTTGCTGCCTGTGCTGAGAACGCAGGCTACATAGCTCAAGTTAAAGCTTATGGAAACCCATTAAGAAGAAACTTAGCTGTAAGAGAACTCTCACGCTTCAGGGCATATGCTGAATGCCTTCAGGGGTCAGAAAGGAATTTCCCTTCTATAAGAGATCATTTCAACATTTGGTAATGCATCTAGCTAAGACATTTTGCAATCCTGTAGCTTCAGGCACACCCTTGCCTGTCCTGTAAAAAAGAGCATATGGGGTTCCCTTGATCAATGAATAATGCTGAATTGGCAACTTGCTTTTTCTCTCTGGAGGCTGAAGGTTACAATGCAACACAACAAAAGATGTATACAACAGATGCTTGATGCTCATGCAATTTTTTAAAATAATAATTTTAACTTTAATATATTATTTAATATGTTCCTATATCCAATTATTATGTAGTTCCACTCAAAAATATGTATTTGATTCAGGTCCTAGTTCTTATTAAAATTGGGTGAAGCCTACATTTAAATGTTCCTCTGAATTTATCTCAACAATGACTCATTTTTAGTTATTTAAAGTCACTTTTCTGTGATATAACTTTTACTGGAAGAAGCTTCTGGATTTACATTAAATACCGAATGTCAGATGTATGCATTGTCCCAACATAAAAAGTACATGTTTTTATTTCACTCTATCATTTCTAGCCACAGGTTCATTCTCTTCTATTTTGGCATCTATTCATATTTTTTAAAGACAGGCCCAGAAAAATAAGTTTGTCATAGATTGATACAATCTAACAATATATTTTGTGTATTTTGTTCGTTTGAAAAAGAGACCATTTGCAGTACATAATCTGTGCATATATTATACATTACATTTTACATACATACATTGTACATACATGTTCAATTTTTTTGATAAACATATTTTCATTATTATCCACCATAATAATACAGTATTTCCCTCAATGCATACATTATGTACACACTTTGAAGAATTGCAGTACAAAATGAGGAATTCATTTATTTATGGACCACCAGATACTGGTACAAAAAATAATATGGGTCTGATTTTCATATAAGTAAGTAGTGGCCATCATGGAATCTGTATAATTATATTGCATTATATTATTTATGGCTACCGTATATTTCTGTCCTCTTGGGTGTTCATGGCAGTACATATGCACATAAAATAAGTGTCTTCCCTTATTTTAGTTTTACAAAAGAAATCCAAACCCTTGTGAGGCGGTAATGTTCAGTTGTCTCCCTTGGGAACTAATTGCTACTTGAATTTGCAGAATGTGTAAGCCAGGGCTCAAGGGAGGAAGTGACAGTGCTTAGGTATTGCCTTGCTCTTTTTATTACAGACTTCTGTTTGCAACTTACATCTTCTATTTTAGAGACTGGTCCAGGTAGGGCCAAAAATTATAGCTTCATTTCCTTTCATTAACTAAACAGAACAAAGATGGTTGCAAAATCTGGAAGGAGAAATTGCTATATTTGATGAAAGAAAAATGATGGTATCCGTAATTTGCCCTTATTAGTTAATAGTTAAATAATAATTAATGTAAAGAATATATACTAACATATAACTGCATGGGCTACAATTTCTACTTCATTTTGTATTTTTGATAAATTATTTTAAGAGGTATTTAAGAGTATTGATTAATATTTGCAGCTGTAATCTATTTCAACCATTATACAAAACAAAGAGAGGGGATCTAATGTTGTTATATTTATCCTCCTGAATATGGGTAATACAGTGTACTCATATTCAGGAAGGTAAGTATAACAACATTAGCTCTCTCAACACATACAGAGCACAAATGCACAAATATGCATACAAATCACAGTTTTATTAATAACTTAATATTTGAATTGGCAATTCATTTTGGAATGAAACATCAGAGGCAAATAATATAATCAGGTCACAGAATGCTTGCTATTCTTTCTTCCAGAATTTATTTTAAGAAATTTTGATTAGTTCAGTTGAAACAAAAAGAAATGTATTTATTTTATTAAAAGTTTTCCTGCTTTTGCACTTCATCAATGCTTAAGAAAACAGTTTTTCTGTATATCTTATATGAAATATATTTTGATTGATGGAATTTTTTTACAATTTCCCCATGAACGATAAACCCTGTTAGAATTATGTTAAGTGTACAATATTCTACAATGGTCTAGAAAAATTCAAAAATCTCATCCTATTACTTCAGTGCAAGCCAATGTTTGCTTGTAAGAAATTGATTAATGAAATAAATATTTGCATCTATTTTTTTGAAGAAGAAAACAAATATGAAAGGGAAGGAAGATATAAAAGGAATGCTGGATATTTGTTTATTAATTTTATTTGGTGGAATGCCATGTCTCTTTTCCAAAGGTTGCTTTTCATTCCCCCTTTAGATTAACTGACATTTATTTTCAACAAAACATTAATAAATCTGAAATCTTTAAAGATCTAGGCTACATATATTTCCTGATTACTGATAGAATATTTCCAGTGCTAATGCTACTGCATTGCCAATATAGTAATAGAATATAATGTTGTCTGATATGGGCATGACATTAATGCGTCAATCTCTTTTAAATAAGGCATTAAAATAAATATACTTACTGAAACAGGAGTATTTCCAAGAAAGACAAGAGAGAGAAGTGACAAATAGACAAACCAATTAACCATTCTTATTTTAAACAGATTTCTTCCTGTTTGTGAATATGCTTTTTCTTGTATCTATTTTTTCCTGTTTCTCAATCTAAATTGTTAAATAACAGGTTTTGCAAATCATTAACCACACTTTCAGTTTTGATCTCACTGGACTAGCAAGTACAACTGGCAAGTTTTCTTCTGAGAAGTCTTTTCTTAGGCCTATGCTAAAGAAAAGAGTTGCCATACTTATCTAACTTATTTGTGATATCGCTTTTAGTAAACTGGCTTCTAAAATGTGAGATATAGTTGGATCAATGCTGTTCATTGATTAATCTTTATATTATGGTTAGGTGCAGTTTAATAAAAAATGAGTACTACTTAAATGAGATGTTTTGTTACTTTGAGACTTGTATATCCTGCCCTTTTGTTGAGACATTTAACACAATTATTGAAGAAAGAGGAATACTGTACTAATACCACCAATTTCAATGGTGGATGTTTGTTCTTTGGTTGCTTTTATTCCCTGAATAACTTTATGGTGGTACATTACACAATTCATTATGGAATAACATGCTGATGAAGATTTTCAATCATCTAGGTAGAGAGGTGTCTGGAAGTTGTGTCATGTCAACTGGACTTATTTTCTTTTTGATTTGAAACATTTCGTTGCTTATCCAAGTACTTTCTTCAGTCTGGACAAGTTCATTAGGGGGATCTTCTAAATGTCCATTAGGACATTTGTCACCTCATCTGAATAGACTCTTTAGGTGAGTAGGTGCAAAGAGACATTAAGAGGTGTTGCTCCTAAAAGGTTGCTCCCACCTTTTCTCCTAGGTCGATTGTAAAGCGTGACTTTCCTCATGAATCTGTGAAGCAGTCTTGATTTTCCTTGGGACTGATGCAAGAGCAGCATAAAAAACAGGGGACAGGTTGTGTCTGAAGCCTCCATTTCTATTGAGGGAAGGATTTCCATTTTGGCATAAATGGATTCCTTCGCTCCTCTCTCAAATTATCTATGTTTCCCTATCCAAAATGTGAACATTGTTATTTTCAAAAGAGTGTCCCTTTTCTTTTAAATAAAGGTGTACTGCTGGTCCTGTGGTGTTGCTTCTTCTGTGTTGGGTCATTATCTTGGATTAAAGGCTGTTTGGTTTCCCCAATGCAGAGCTCTGAACACTCATCATTGCAGTGGATTGGATGAATTTCATTACTCTTCTTATTTTTTAATCTTTTGGGTAGATAAAGCCCTGTCTCAGTGTGCTGGTAGGTTTGAAGAACACAGATATGTTCTGTTTTCCAAATATCCATTTCAGCTTCTCTGGTACACCAATAATGTAAGAAATGAGAAGTTCTTTTTTCGACTCCAAGTCTTAGTTTTGTCTGCCATTCTTTTGTTGGATCCAGAGGCTAATTTAATAAGGGCCCAATTTGGATACCAACACAATGATTCTTGTCCAGGAGCTCAGTTCCCAGGAAGATCAAGACAACATTAGAGGTTCATCAAGGAGACCATTCTTAACAACCCATCTAGGAGAAAATATTTATGAGCTTACCTATAATCTCTATTTAGACTAGGTAAGAAATGAAACCATTCTGGATAACATATATGAAGTCTCCCTAAGCAACTTGTTCAGATTAAAGAAGCTACTTGAATAAGCAGCAAAAAGTTTCACACCAAAAGAAAAAGAAGTTCAGTTGCCATGACTATGCATAGAAGTATTTTTTAAGCTTTAATACTGAAAACTACTGAATTTTCTTTGACATCATTATATAAAAAATAATTTACAACTAGAAAAAACATGGACCATACTGATATGGTGCTACCAGCACACACACACACACACACACACACACACACGCGGCATAAGATACCATATATATGTACCATACTGCCTTTTCACTGTTTCTCAGTTCCATAAAAGTTTCCTAAATAAGTTTTCTGTAGTTAGAGAAACAGAAAGAGGACAGGACTGTAATAAACACAGTTCTGTGTGATCTGTCCTTGACTAAAATGAGATGCTCTGAATTTTAATACACTCCTGATTCAACAAAAATCAGACTGAAGGGATAAGGTGTAACTAATGTCAACATGCTTTATATACATAAAAGATAAATTAAAGGGAGTAAAACTGCTATTGATAAACATTGATTATATGCACTCTGAAAGACTTTGAAGCTGAGTCAGATGCTTTCTGCTAGCCTTCAGTCTTCTCTTTTGAATTTCATTGCATAAGGTTTTACTTTTTAATTATTTTTCTCAAAAGCTCTTCGATCAAGCAAAATATAGATCATATTTGGGTGATATCATGTCCTGTATGTTCTATGAAGTTGTGCCCTTGTGCATCATTTTAAATATATATTTGCAGCAGTTACATCATTTTTTTGGTAAAATTTAATCTGCTATATGGAAAACTATTTATTTTTTAATCCAAGTTCTCAGATCTGTATGCTGAATTTATCACATCATGAAAGTTTATATAGTGTACCTTGTGCACATATTTATTGCAAATCTTCCAAAGGTTAAAATTGAGTTTTATGCATGAAAATCTAAGTGAAATATTCTTGAAGTGTGCTCAATAATCTTGTTATTTTTCTTAATATTCAACATGTTTTGGTTCTTTTACAGATATGCAATCTGAAGCAATTGCTCTTGATTACAATTTGAAAGATAGTATGATGAAGATTCACAGTATTAATGATGCATATATGGTTTTGGGTGTATCCTTACAGTGTATAGTATAGCCATTATAGTGTTTGGGATCTAGCAAGAGATCTACTGTGCATTTTTCAGTCATGGGAACTAAATAAAACTAGATAGAACAATCAATGCCAGAGATGTGGATATTGTTGATTTTTTTTTTTTTTTGAAAAGTGCAATTAAGAAGATTCTTGAGCAACATGGTCATTTTATTGTATGGTTCATTAAGCTGATAATTTTCCAACTTTTTTCTTCCATTTTATTTTAAAGATCATGATTATTAATATATACATTACTTATTAGGATAATGCTAAGTATTTTTCTCTCATTACTTTAAACAGTAAAATATTTTAAAGTCCATTAAAAAGTCAATTTTGAGATCTGGGTAGAACCACATCATAATATTTCATATATTAGAATACTGTTTTTTCAATTTTGGCAACTTTAAGATGTGTGGATTTCTAGAATACTAGCTAGCAATTCTGAGAGTTGAAGCCCACATGTCTTAAAGCTGCCAAAATACTATCTTAAAAAATGTATTACAGCAGTTCCTAACAGAAACTATGAGATCTGACAAACAAAATAACAAAGATCTTTTCAAAAATATGTATTATTGTGTTTTGTAAGATTATTTTCATGATTTTAGTTTTGCATGAGGCTGTTGTCAAACTTTGCTACATCTACAGTCATTGTCATCATGAAATTATAAATGAATATGGTATATTTACAAATGCCATTGAATAGATGACCAAAATACTAGATAAAATTATGATGGCAATTTTTCTTCATTAACATATGACCATCCCAGGAATTTGAGATTGCAACTATTCCAGTATGACGCAAACATTTTAAATGTCACCTTATAGGAAAGATAAATAGCATGAAAAGTTAATAAATAAATAAAACAAAAATAAATAAATAAATAATCTTCAAATACTGCATCCAATTTTGGTCCCCACAACATAAAAAAAATGTTGAGACTCTCGAAAGAGTGCAGAGAAGAGCAACAAAATGATTGGGGGAGGAGGGGGAGGATAGAGGCTAAAACATATAAAGAAGAGTGTATTTTGGAATTGGGTATGTCTCATTTCATGAAAATAAGGACTAGGATGACATGACATGACAACAGTGTTCTGATATCCCAGGGGTTGCTATAAAGAACCAGGAAAAGCTATTCTCCCAAGCACCTGAATGCAGGGCAAGAAGAAATAGATGGAAACTAATCAAGGAGAGAACTAGAACTAAGGAGAAATTTTCTGACAGTTAATTAGGGGAACAGCTTGCCTCCAGAAGTTGTGAATGTTCCAACACTGGAAGTTTTTAAGAAAAGATTGGACAACCATTTGTCTGAAATGGTATAAGGTTTCTTGAGCAGTGGGACAGCAGGTTCCTGAACAAAGGATTTCCTGAACAAGGGATTGGACTAGATTAGAAGACTCTAAGGTTCCTTCCAACTCTGGTATTCTTCATCATCATCAGTCTGGGAGGAAAAAAAAGGCTTTGGATTAAAACTCAGAACTTCCCTCATCACCTATCTTTCTTAGGACCTCAAGGGAGTTCAGTTCAACAACACCTGTAGAAATATTGTAATGAAATTGCTGATTTTCTGATCTTAACCCAGATACAATGGAAGCCTGGAATATCATTGGATGATTGGTTGCTGTTCTGAGCCCAATTTGCTGCCAGAGATCATTGTTTTGAGGAAAAAAAACTAGAGGAAGGACTACTATGTATTCCACATTAAACTTCTAAGCAAGATGAATATAAACCTGCCATAAAAATGAAACTTTGTCCCTCCCTTTCATATAGAAGTTGACAATAACAAATCACTTTTACACATTTCCAAAGAAAACTACATGGACATTTCTATATAGTCACCAGAAGTTGAATTCAAGGGATTTATATATTTACATGAAATATATTATCAGTGGCTAGTATGGCTAACCAATAGAATTTGGCTTTTAGTAACTGATTCTCCTCACTCTTTAGGTCTTTTAGATCCACTCTGTCTATCAACATTCTGTAGAAATGTATGTTTCTTTTATTTAGCAAATAAATTAATGAAATAGAATGGATTTATTGCATATGATGTTAAGCCCCTGTCACACTGCACCAATGGATGCAAAGAGGATGTAAAACAGACAAAAAAGCTTGCCATCCGTTGGTTAACGCGATGTACTCACTGCCTCCGTTTTGCTTCCTCTCTATCCGTCCAGCATCCGTCTATTGACGTTTCATCCGCTCAGAAAGTTTTGAGCTGCCCAAAACTTTTGAGTGGAAAATGTATCCAATTCGTCCATTATGCATCTGCTACGCATCCGCTACGCATCCGCTACGTATCCGTTCTGCATCCATTACGCATCCGCTATATCCGCTAGGCATCCGCTGCGCATCCGCGCAACTCGCATCCGCTCGGATGCAGGGAGGAAGCAGAACGGACGGGGAACGGATGCAGCACGGAAACAAAGTGTTTAAAACGGAAAAAACGTTTGCAGAGGGGACCAATCTCGGATATTAAGAATGTCTAGAGGATGCCTAGAGGATGCCTAGAGGATGAAAAGGGACACCTATACTGCCTATAAAAAGGGGGAGCAACACATCTGGATCTCACTTTCAGAACAGCAGCCCTGTGGTGCGGACCTCTGCAGCCTTCATCTGCCTCTTCCTCTTCCACAGCATCCAGTCATGTCCACCGTGGATTGTAACAAAGTCCTTTTGGCAGCCACCATCCTTCTGCAACAGTGCGAAGCCAACTACAGGCTCTGTGAACTCTACTACGGGAAGAAAAAGGGGCAGCCAAGAAGCGTCTGGGTACGAAGCTGCTCCACCAGAAGAGCAGAGGACAGACTGTACAACAAGCTGATGGTGGAGCTCAGGAACAAAGACACTCGGGCATTCCAGAACTTCATGAGGATGCCTCCAGCCATGTTTGACGAAGTTGTGCAGCAGCTGACACCCAGGTTGACCAAGACAAACACCAACCTCCTGCCCAGCCTGGACCCTGGCTCAAGGTGGCACTCATTCTTTGCGCCACCTGGCCTCAGGGACCACCTACAGGAGCATGCAGTACGGCTGGAGGGTGCCACCCAACACCATCAGCATTGTGGTCAGAGAAGTGGTGCAGGCCATCATCGAAGAATACAAGGAGGAGCTCTTCCAGTGCCCCTCCACTGAAGAAGGATGGAAGAAAGTTGCAGAGCAGTGGTATCAGAGGTGGAACTTCCCACACACCGTTGGAGCCATCGATTGCAAGCACGTGGCCTGCAAAGCTCCAGCCAAGTCGGGGTCCACTTATCACAACTACAAGGGTTTCTTCAGCATCATCCTCTTCACCATGGTTGATGCTGACTACAAGTTCATGTACATCGATGCTTCAGGCAACGGGTCATCTTCAGATACCCAGGTATACAACGCCAGTCACCTCAAGGAGGGGCTGGAACGCAACCTCATCATGGGCTTCCCAGATCCAGACCCGCTGCCCAATGACAAGAAGATGTGCCCTACTTCATCGTGGGGGATGACGCCTTCTCCCTCACAACCAACCACATGGAGCCCTACACCTCCAAATACCTCACCCGTGAAGAGAGGATCTTCAACTACAGGCTGTCCAGGGCAAGGCGGGTGGTGGAGAACGCCTTTGGCATCCTGGCCAACAGGTTCCAGGTACTTCTCACCACCATGCAGCATCACCCACAGACCGTGAGGGGATCATGGAAGCTTGCTGCATCCTGCACAATCTCATGCGCACCCGCTACCCAGTCTTGCAGAACAGGCTCGTGGACCTCCAGCAAGGCAATGGGGACATGGAGCCTGGGGAATGGAGGCAAGGGCAAAACCTGATAGACATTCAGGATGTGCAAGGCCCCAACAGAGCCTCACGTGAAGGGAAGAAGCAGCGCAACCTCCTGAAACACTGGTGCAACTCCCCAGCTGGAGCGGTGGAGTGGCAAGACAGGATGATAGATGCTTAATGGATGCTTCCTTCAGCCTGTCTCATCACACTGATAAGATTGGGCCATGTATGTTGAGTGGCCCTACAATGAACGGGGCATTTAATAAAGAGCTTTGTTTATGTTGACATGTGTGGATTATTTATTATTGATTGGATGATTGTTATTGATAATAAAGGGCCATAGGTGTGGCACCTGGGAGGGTGGACCATACAGTCCCACTATGCTTGCACTGGAGGTTTATCTATCCCACAGCTATTACCCATCCCAAAGGTAGATCTGCCCATCCCACAGGTATCCCTGCCCATCCCACAGCTATCTCAACCCATCCCACAGCTATCTTAACTCATCCCACAAGCATGCAAAGGCTTAAACCATTTCTAAAAGTTTCCAGCAAGACTTTATTAAAAAAAAGAAATGAAGCAAGTGTGTGAATCAAAAATAGACTTTTTTAACAACAAGCTATAAGACAAAAATGAGTCTCTGGCACTCCTCTTGGTCGCTCAGTCTCAGGGATGAAGGGTGCAGGTGCTGTGGAGGTGGCTGGTGCTGGAGTGCTTGTCATCAGCTCCTCCAGAAGCAGAAGCAGCAGAAGCCCCAGCCTCAGAAGAGCGAGCCCGTGCTGCAGAAGCCCCAGCAGAACCAGAGTGAGGGCCAGGGGGCTGGATGGTAGCCCTGTCCCTCTTGCAAGGGCTGGCAGCAGATGGCTGAGGCTTGCTCTGCTTCCGCATGGTTGTGGGGTTGCTGGCTGGCAGGGAAGCTGGCAGGAACCAAGGCTGGCTGGAAGGCTGGCAGGGAGGCAGGCACCAAGGCTGGCAGGAAGGCTTGCAGGAAGGCAGGCACCAAGGCTGGCAGGCAGGCAGGCACCAAGGTTGGCAGGAAGGCTGGCACCAAGGCGGGCAGGAAGGCTGGCAGGGAGACAGGCACCAAGGCTGGCAGG
The DNA here is from genome assembly GCA_015471245.1 of Laticauda colubrina. Lineage (NCBI taxonomy): Eukaryota > Metazoa > Chordata > Lepidosauria > Squamata > Elapidae > Laticauda > Laticauda colubrina. The sequence goes on from BLBF01018181.1 coordinate 29,702, forward strand.
AAGGCTGGCAGGGAGACAGGCACTAAGGCTGGCAGGCAGGCATGAACCAAGGCTGGCAGGAAGGCACCAAGGCTGGCAGGCAGACTGGCTGGCAGCAAGGCTTGCAGGCAGGCAGACATCAAGGCTGGCAGGGAGGCTGGCAGCAAGGCTGGCAGGGAGGCTGGCAGCAAGGCTGGCAGGGAGGCTGGCAGCAAGGCTGGCAGGGAGGCAGACATGCAGGCAGACATGCAGGCAGGACAGGCAAGGCAGTCGATGTGTCTGGAAGCAGGTCTTTCCTCTGAATGGTGACCTGCTTCCGAGCTGCTTCCGTTATATCCGCGGGGCTGAAGCAATGCATCCTCCCCGCATGTGCAATTAATGCTCGGCATCCGCTAGGCTTCTGCTGTGTATCCGCTGTGCATCCGCTGTGCATCCGCTGTGCATCCGCTTCATCCGCTGTGCATCCGCTGTGCATTCGCTTCATCCATTCCGTGTCCGCTTTGCTGAGGCCCCCCGGAAGCCCTGCGGATGTGCCATCTGCTCCCATCCGCTTCCATCCACTGGGCTTCCATTCCGCATCCGCTTTGCATCCGCCCTGCGTCCTCCCCCCGTCCGTGTTATCCGCTCCGGTTATGCAAATTTTTGCCCCTTTTGAGAGCGGATAACAACAGATGGAACATTTTGCTCGTCCGTTGTGTCCGTTTTGCATCCGTTGGGCAGTGTGACAGGGCCTTTACGTGATAAATATACATCAGCAACTTTGTTTTTCAATGGATAGTGCACCCCCTGACTTTCACGTATTTGAAAGAAAAAGTGTTTTTAAGTTCCTTACACCTAATTGGATGCTGTTCTCCTGTTGGCATCACTTGAGCCTTTTTCATTAAGAATTCACCATGTCAGTATCAATGAACCTCGTTAATCTTTTCAGAAATGATGCAGGATCAGGCCTCCAGTTCACAACACTTACCTTCAAAGGACTGAATTAGTCCTATAGAATTAGATGTCAAGGAAAGAACTAAGAGGAACATCAATAAAAAAAGAAACTGAGGAAACGCAATGTAGCACAGATCATGATGAATTAAACAACATCCTCTAAATCTTCACACAGTAATTGATTTGCTCATTTGTACTTTTTTCTTATTCTTTAATCTTTCAGCAGGGCTTCACTCTTCCCTTCTTGCTTTTTAAATATTCTGTGTTCATCTGTTGTCGACAATATTGTTTCTGATCTCTCCTACTTTATCAGACATTTGTACACAGAGAGTAGTCTGCATAGGCTGGACTTTTATAATGACTAAAAAGGTAGAAAAAAATAATCACCAAGACTGAACAATTCACATCCCTCTGTCTCTTTGATTTATTAAGCACCTCTGTATAAACTGTTCTTTCCTGAATACCTGAATGAAAGGATGGTGAGAATGTGTTTAAGATCTATTAATTCAGCCAAAAAAGGAGAATTGCATCATAGAAGATGTCAAATGTTCACGCTGAACTAAAAAGTTATATTAAGCATATTGTTTTGATATATTGTCTATTGGATGAGAGAAAATGTGCATCAATTTTACATTAAATAATACAGATGCAGACAATTATCTGGAGCCAAACATGACCCACAAGAAATTTTACTGTATGTAAGTAAGTACAGTAATTATAGGAGATTTTAACTCTATTGCCGATAATCAGAAAGACCATAGTAATGGGGGGAAAAATAAAAAAGGGAAAAGAGAGTTCCCTAAGATATGTCAGGAAATGATGAAACAATTAAATCTGGTGGATTTATGGAGATTATATCCCGAAAAAAAACAATTTACATTTTATTCCAATCCGCATCAAATATGGACACGAATTGATATGGCATGGATGAATGGGGAAACAGCAAATCAGATAAAAGAAATTGAAATTACCATAATCCAATTCAGATAATATGGAAAGGAGGAAGAAACCAAAGAAAAGATGGACACTAAATACTCAATTAATAAAAGAAAAAGAATATACTGATAAACTTAAGGAGGAATTAAATTATTTTTTAAAAGAAAATGACAATGGTGTAACTACGAAACAAAACATTTGGAATACAGTGAAGGCAGTAATAAGAGGTATAACAATTTCTTACAATGCCAAGAAGAATAAAGAAAAATACGCCAACAAAATAAATTGCAACAACAAATTAAGGAATTAGAAATGCAATTACAGAAGACTCCAAAGAACTCAACATTGCAAAATCAGATAATAATAACTAAACACAAATTGAATTGAATTGAACAAGAGAAAATGATGATTAAATTTGAATATGACTAAACAAACCTACTTTGAGAATGCTAATAAGCCAGGAAGATGGTTAGCTTATAAATTAAAAAAAAGAAAGAAAGAAAAGAAATTTTACTGTATCAAGAAATAATCACCACTAACCTTGGTTGTATAAACCTTTCACTTTTCTGGTGGTTAAATTTCAGGGAATGTTGGGGATTTATCATGGAATTACTATAATTAAAGAGTTATTTTACATTTACATTTAGCCAGGAAAAATAGAATAGAAAAGAATAACAGAGTTGGAAGGGATCTTGGAAGTCTTCTAGCCTATCCCCTTTCTTAGATAGGAAACCCTACACCATTACAGACAAATGGTTATTCATTCTCTTCTTAAAAACTTCAAATGTTGGAGCATTCACAACCTCCCTAGGCAAGTTGTTCCAGTGAACAAAACCAAACGTATAAATACAGATTAGGTGAGACCTGGCTCAAAAATGGTATCTGAGAGGGATCTTAGAATCCTAATCAATGATTACTTGAATATGAGCCAGCAGTGTGCAGCAGCAGTCAAAAAAGCTGATACAATCCTGGGTTGTATAAACAGAGGCATAGAATTAAGTTCACATGAAGTATTAGTACCATTTTATAAAACCATAGTAAGACCATATCTGAAATATTGCAACCAATTTTGGTCACCATGCTACAAAAAAGTTGTTAAGACCTTGGAAAATGTTTAGAGAAAAGCAAAGGCCTGGAGACTAAAACGCATGAAGAATGGTTGCAGGATTTGGCTTTGTCTAGTCTAAAGAAAAGAAGAATTAGGGGTGACACGATAGCAATATGCCAGTATTTGAGGGGCTGCAACAAAGAAGAGGGGGTCAAATTATTCTCCAAAACACCAGAGAGCAGGAAAAGAAACAATGGTTGGAAGCTAATCAGAGAACAACCTGGAATTAAGGAGAAACTTCCTAACAGTGAGGACAATTAACCAGTGGAGCAGGTTACCTCCAGATTTCATGGATGCTCCATCACTGGAGGTTTTTAAGAAGAGTCTAAACAGTAACTTGTCTGAGATAGTATAGGTTCTCCTGCTTGAGCAGGGGGCTGGAGTAGAAGACCTCCAAGGTCCCTTCCAGTTTTCTATTCTATTCTATTCTATTCTATTCTATTCTATTCTATTCTATT
>BLBF01018182.1:0-16362 GCA_015471245.1 Laticauda colubrina
CTATTCTATTCTATTCTATTCTATTCTATTCTATTCTATTCTATTCTCCTTCAGCAAACTCAATATTCAAACCAGATTACACATTGATTGCCATGCTATCTAATCTAGATATTTAAAAAATTAGTATTTATGATAGAAGATTCTGTAAATACCTGTCCTCACCCTGGAGAATCAAGTGTTACTTTTACTTCCCTTCCCCTAAGATATCCAAGAAGATATGGATATGTCCCTCTGTTGACCAAAAAGGATAAAATAGGCCCTTTCATTGTTTTTTTTTCAGAAGAAATACTTATTTTCTTCACTGATGTTCTAAATAATCTATAATCAAGACATTTACATTAACATTACAATAATAGTTTTCTTTGCAGACTTTATCTTGCAGATAAACCTTGGAAAATGTGTAGAAAAAAATCCCCATTATTTCAATGAATCTGAGCATAATTACCAAAGAAAACACCAGACTGGTAAAAGTTGTTTCAAGGTGACTATTATTGACTGCATAATAAAAATGCTTAGGATTGTTGCACATTTATAGTTTTCTACAGATGCAAACCATTACTTTCATAGGACTCTTAAATGTTTCTTAAATTGCATTCATTAACAATTTAAAGATGTTCCATTAGTAGATTTCAAGGTCCAAGATAAGGAGGTTGTAGAGTTAGGATTTATTCAATTCCATCAGCTTATCCATGAACAAAGACATGTTGGCAGGCCAGATGTTACACTGCAACAATGCACAAAAAGAAATAATTCTAAATAATTATTATTATAATTATATTATATTAAATAATATTTAGATAAAAGTCCAAAGAAAGAATGAACTTTTACTGAAAGTCCTATCTTCAATATATCTTCTGGAAATTGATTTTTTTTTTACTGTCCAAGAGGGATGTATCAAAATTGGCCAACTGTCTCTTAAGATTTTCTTTAACAAATCTTTCTCCAACTTGTAATAAATATTTGTGTATGCTTGTTTGGAGAGACTTACAGGCATACATAGCTTATACCTTGTGGCAAGGGAACATTTGATATTTGCTCTTGAAAATTAACAATGCACTTTCTTTTAAAAACCAAATAGCTTGAGGGCTTTAATTAGTGAGGGTGTTCTGCCTGAAAGGAGCAATAAGTGCTCTTAGTAGGATGGTGAAAGATGTGTGAAAAATACAAACTATTTTGTGGATCTCTCAGCCATATGCCTGGTTTTTGTGTGCCCATATAAAAACAGATTGCTTTACCAGCCTTTATCTACCAGAGGTGGTGCATAAAAATGATCTTTCCAGCAGTTCTAGACAGATTACTAAGCTGTGAACAGATAACTCCATACAAATAAGGCAAAGAAGAAAAGCTTGGAGGAAAAAAGTAGAATTTGACAATTTCATTCCAGCCCAGAGTAGAAAAGACTTTCTCTCTCCTTCCCCCTCCCTCTCCCACCTCTATCTCTGATGACCAAGGGGAAAGCTTTGATAAACGGTAGGGCAGCTCCTCAAATCCACAGCTCTGAAGTGGAGGTGGAACACTGCAGGAAATAATGTGAGCACCCCTGCTGTGGAAGTCAAGGGAGACAGGGGAAATAGTTGCGGTAATAAAAAAAAAAAAGTTAATATTACAAGAGTAAAATGCATTTGAGTATAATTCTGGACTTTCAGTTGGATTTTCCAAATCTTGGTTAAAGAAAAAGACAATCTGCTGCTGGGTTGTACACATTCAGTTTTTAAAATATAGAATAAATTTTTAAAAATCTCTTTAATTTACCTCCTGGAAAGGAATAATACAAAACAATAATACAAGACAAATAATGTATGAAAATATGTTCCTCATACAAGTACAAAAAATGTGGAATGCTACTTTAGAAAATATAAGGGAAAAATTTTAAACTTGTGATTTGTGTGAGGACATGATGACATGGGTGGCCTCCATCTACTCAAGAGCTTGTTAATATGATAACCTAGACATCAAAAGCATTTGGTTGACTCTGGTTGTGGGGAAAGGTTTTGTGATTTCAAAAGCAGGTGTTTTCAAAAGCTAGAGGCCTTTAGTTCATGATATATTTTAAAAAAGGTGAAGGAAAAAAATATTTCTAGCTAAGGGGATATATATTTGTTCATCATATGATCAGAAATATCCAGTAAAATTCAAGGAAAATAGATTTACAAGAATCAGTATCAAGCCTCATAATTTTAATGTTTATGGAATCCGACCCATTTTGTAACTGATTCTGAAATGAAAAAAGGACTCATGTTTGTACGAAGTCCTCCAAGCCACCTTCCAGTTCCGTTATTCTGTGTCAGATGCTCAAAGAATGGTGTGGGGTGTAGGTGTGCAGGTGTTTAGATTAATTTTTCTTGGAGATTAAATGCATACATAGATACAGTGTAAATGAACAGTATGGTGTGGGGAGTCACTTAGGCTATTTCTTAAAAAAAATGTCTGGTATTATTCCAGGAAATCATAGGTAACCTGCTCAAAACAGCCTCTGAGGCTGATAAGTTGTTGATATGGGTTAAAGAGTGAGGCGGGACAAAACAGCTGTGTTCTATCTTGCTTCACCCATACTCAGATACCTTTTTAGAACAAATTTTATAAAGATTGACCACCATCATGATTAATGTCTACTTCTGTTCTCACTACATGCATGCAGTGGGAACAAGAGTGAAGACTGTTCTTACTGTTGATCTTTGTAGAAATCTGGCTGCTGGTACTATTCATGAATGAATGAAAGCACTTTTTATTATGGTCAAAGTCCAGCAATTTAAAGTAATCTACATGCATTAAAATGTCCAGACAATAAACATAAAATAAAAAATATGAATAAACATGACTTTGTAGTCATTTCCCTTGCAATCATTGCAATGTTTATGGAATGTTTATTTTCCTTTCTGAAAGAACTTGGCCTAAGTTTGTAGCAAGTCAATGTAACTATGGTCAGAAAAGCCAGAGGACTGTAGCAGTAAATAACCAACCACATTCTATCTCTTAATGAGTATTTCTCAGATCAAAACAAGAGAAATGCTGCACCAGGAGTTGACAAAGAAAGGTTGGCCATAAGAATATAATCTAACAAAGAACCAGTCCAGTAGGAACAATGACAAACAAAACAAGAGACATAAAAACATTCTGCATTGCTGCAACTTGGAAACAACTTTCAAGTCCTCATAGAAGAAACAGTATATGAGCTCTCAAGAGAAGAAAAAGGGATACGATGAACAGGAGACAGAATGATTGATTCTTAAAGGGAAGAGGGAATGCAGCAACAGCTGCAAAAAAGATAAATGGAAAAGTTATGTTGGTTGGCGGCTATGTACTATGAAGCACAGAAATAAACATGTACTCCAACAAACCTACTAAAATGCATTATGTGCTGGGAGTACAGATCAGAAATATGACAAAACAACTTCCAATATCATTAAGCCTCTCCACATTTATCTCTTCCTGCTAATTCATAAGGGAAACAAATGATATTGCCGAGACTAGCCACAGTTATATCATTATGGACTTTGAAAATTTAGGAAGAAAGACAAGGTGGTGTTTCCATCCATTTGTACAGGCTATGGGAGATAAACAAGAAATAGGGGAATACCGCAAGCACATGACTGTGTGAATGATGTCCTGGAAAAGAATTGGCTTCTGGGAAAACTGCAGGTTATATTTATTAAGGACTTCTAAGGCAGTTTTTTGCTGATTCATAGAGAAGTCTTTAAAGTAAATGCTATTACACACTGCATAAGCAAATGAGAATCATATTTTAGTGGGGGTCTATTAAATCATTAATTAAAATCAGAAGGAGGTTAAAATAGTATTTGTTATCTCTTTTTACATAAGTAAGTTGAATTTGAACTCTTATTATAGGTTAAGTATAATTTTGAAGGAGTAATGAAAACCTGATGAAATTGATCGGCTTGAATATAAAAAAACATAACATAGTTTAACAGTGAAATTATTTCAGAGTTTGAACTCTTCTTTAGTATGTTCAAACATGGGATAATAGCTAGGTGTGGGTGTTATTAAAGGCTAGGTCCCACTGGCTGACGGATGCAAAACATATGCAAAAAGGACACAATGGACGAGCAAAATTTCGGGGGTGGCTCCATCTGTTGTTATCCGCTCCAAAAAGTGCCCAAATTTGCATAAACAGAATGGAAAACAACGGAAAGGAATGGACGGGGGTAGTATGTAGCGGGGATGTTAAATGGATGTTCATAGGAAGCCTAGCGGATGGAAGCGGATGGAAGCGGATGGAAGCGGATGACACATCCGAAGGGCTTCCAGGGGAGAACTGCGAAGCGGATGCATAGCGGAAGGAGCAGATGTGTAGCAGATGACGCGGGTGCATCACGGATGCCTATAGGATGCATAGCGGATGCATAGTGGATGCAAAGGGTTCACTGACCATGCGGGGAGGATGAATTGCGTCAGCTCCGTAGATATAAAAGGATGCAGCTCACAAGCAGTCAGCATTCAGAGGAAAGACGTGCTGCCACAGACATCTTCTGACGTGCTGCCACAGACATGGTTTGTCAGTCAGGGAAGAAGAGAAAACATGTGCCTACTCCTGCCAGCCCTGGAAAGAAGGACAGAATCTCCATCCCACCTCCTGGCACTGACTCTGAAGCTGCTGGTGCTGCTGCTGGTGGTGCTGCTCCTGTGGTGGATCATCCCCAAGGCCCTCAAAGCCCTCCTGCTCAAGCCCCTGAAGGCCCTGCTGCTTAAGCCCCTGTCAGAGGAAGGAAGAAGCAAGGGAAGGAGAATGGAGAGAGGAAACAGTACACCCTTTCTGAGGAGCATGAGGAGGAGGTGCTGGAATGGCTGAGGGAGAACGAGTACCTGTGGAGAAAGGGCCATAGACTTTATCGCGACACCAAGAAAAAACAGGCAGCTTGGAGAGTCAAGGCAGAGAGCCTGGGCTACACTTCAGACCTACTCCTTGGATGGTGGAAGCACATGCCCACCTGGTATGGCAAGCTACACCTCAAGAAATCTGGGCAGGCTGCTGTCAAGCTCACTGATCGGGAGATGTACGTCATGGCCAAGTGAAGTTTTCTAGAGGGTGAGGTCCACCACCAAGGAGCAGCCCCTCTGACACCCCTCTCCCTCAGACAGCCCACAGACAGCCAGTCCTCTTCCAGCCAGGAGCCAGCTGTCCTGTCCAGGCAGGTGTCTTCGGAGGGCCCCATGGCAGAGACCCCCCGACAGCTGCACTCCCCATGCCAGAGGATGTGGAGGATCCCCTATCAGAAATGGAGGAAGAAGCGGCAGCCACCAGAGACCAACCCACACCCACACCCAGCTCCACCTCCACAGAAAGCAGGCAGAGAGGCAGAGGCAGACTGGAGGGCCAGAGCCACACTGTCCTGTTCAGGGACACAATCAAAACCAGCACTGATCTTCTCTTTCAGCTGGTCCACAGCGACATACCATCCTCGAACCGGAAGCCCTTCATCATGTACATGAGCCAGACACTCATGGACCTGCCCGAGGTCCAGTACCAGGTGATGAAGCAGAAGATTACAGCACTTCTGCACAACCCTCCAGGCCCAGCTGAACCTGCTCTGACTCAGTCCAGGTCTGTTCCTCCACCCCAGGTGATTTCACAGCCCTTCCACGGCTCTCAACAGCCCCTCACCTACCAAGGCTACGAGTACCAGGACTTTCCACAGCAGAGGCAGCCCTTCTCAATCCAGGCCCAGGTACATCACAAGCTACAGATGCCTCACCTCACCCAGCTGCAGACCAGACAGCCCCACTACATTTCTCCTTCCTCCACCTCATAGTCAAGCCCCTCAACAGAAAATCTGTCTTCAATACTGTGCCTGACATCCCAGGTCCTTGAGGAAGGGCCTCTCAATCTCACGGGACTGAGTCAGCTCTCCGAGAGCTTCCTGAACACACCATCCCGTGTTGTACTCTTGGGGCCAAGCACCCCAATGGCGCCTCAGACCAGCACTCCAGCCACAGCCACCTCCACAGTCCCTGGCTGCTTAACAGCTGAGACTATGGACATGCCTCAGAGTGACTGAGAATAGTGCCGGAGACTGAGTTGTTACCTATTCACTTTATATTTGCTTCAAGACACTTTACTTGGTTCATTTTGCTTTTTTAATAAAGTCATACAGTTTACTTAAGACAGTTATTAATAAAGGTTATCTTTGCTTCACACACTTGGTTCATTTTTTTACTTAATGAAGTGTTGGTGAAAACTTTGAAAAAATGGTTAAGCCTTTGCATGCTTGTGGGATGGGTAAGGATAGCTGTGGGTTGGGTAAGGATAGTTGTGGGATAGGTAGGATAGTTGTGGGATGGGTAAGGATAGTTGTGGGAGAGATAAGGATAGCTGTGGGATAGATAAACCTCCAGTGCAAGCATAGTGGGACTGTATGGTCCACCATCCCAGCTGCCACACATATGGCCCTTTTTATCAACAACAATTTATTCATTGATCAACACATTTCAAAATAAACAAAGCTCTTTATTAATGCCCTATTCATTGTAGGGCAACTCAACATACATGGCATAATCTCATCAGTATTATGAGACAGGCTCAAGGAAGCATACATTAACCATCTGTCATCCTGTCTTGCCACTCCACTGCTCCAGCTGGGGAGTTGCAACAGTGTTTCAGGAGGTTGTGCTGCTTCTTCCCTTCACATGAAGCTCTCTTGGGGCCTTGTACATCCACAGTGTCTATCAGGTTTCATCCTTGCCTCCATTCACCAGGCTCCATGTCCCCATTCCCTTGTTGACAGTCCACAAGTCTGTTCTGCAACACTGGGTAGCAGGTGCACATGAGATTGTGCAGGATGCAGCAAGCTTCCACGATGTTCCTCACAGTATGTGCCTCATGTTGCATGGTGGTGAGAAGTATCTGGAACCTGTTGGCCAGGATGCCAAAGGTGTTCTCCACCACCAGTCTTTCCCTGGACAGCCTGAAGTTGAAGATTCTCTCTTCACGGGTGAGGTATCTTGAAGTGTAGGGCTTCATGAAATAGGTTCTGAGGGAGAATCACCCACGATGATGGGTGCATCATCATCCACGATGAAGTAGGGCACATCTTGTGTGTCGTTGGGTAGGGGGTCTGGATCTGGAAAACCCATGATGGGTTGTTCCAGCCCATCCTTGAGGTCACTGGCATTGTATACCTGGCTATCTGAAGCTGACCCGTTGCCTGAAGCATTGATGTAGATGAACTTGTAGTCAGCATCAACCATGGAAAGAGGATGATTCTGAAGAAGCCCTTGTCGTTGTAATAAGAGGACCCTGAATTGGCTGGAGCTTTGCAGGCCATGTGCTTTCCATCTATGGCTCCAACGGTGTGGGGAAAGTTCCACCTCTGATACCACTCTTCTGCAACTTTCCTCCAGCCTTCTTCAGTGGTTGGACACTGGAGGAGCTCCTCCACGTATTCTTCGATGATGGCCTGCACCACTTCTCTGAGCACTTTGCTGATGCTGTTGTGTGGCACCCTCCAGGCATACTGCATGTTTCTGTATGTGGTTCCAGAGGCCAGGTGCCGCAGAGTCAGTGCCACCTTCAGTCCAGGGTCCAGGTTGGGATGGAAGTTGGTGCTCGGCTTGGTCAACCTGGGTCTCAGATGCTCTACAATTTCATCAAACATGGCTGGTGGCATCCTCATGAAGTTCTGGAATGCACGAGGGTCTTCATTCCTCAGCTCCACCATCAGTTTGTCATACAGTCCAAACTCCACTCTTTTCCCGATCCATTGTCGGACCCACACAGCTCTTGGACGTCTCCTTCTTCTTCTTGCGTAGAAAAGGTGAAACAGTCTGAAGAGGGCTTGGTTCTGGTGTTGAATGATCGCAGCTACCATAAGGACTGTGTTATGATCCATGGTGGAGATCAATGAATGATGTGGAAGAGCAAGACCAAGGGTGAAGAGGTCTGTACACCACGGCTGCTGGACTCATACTGAGATCCAGGTGATTTCTTTCCGCTTTTTATAGGAAATATCGGTTTTCCGCGAGGTGTCCTTACACATACCCTAGGCATACTCCAGACATCCTAAATATCTGAGATATGTCCCCTATACGAATGTTTTTTCCGTTTTAATGCTTTATATCCAAGCTGCATCCGCTTACATCCTTTCTATTTCTGTGCTACTAACACTGTGTGGACGTTCCATGTACCTTTTGCTTCCTCCCTCTTTCCATTTTTTAGCTGCAGCAGATGTGAGTTGCGAGGATGTCCAGAGGATGCTGAGAGAATACAGCGGACGTTTAACAGATGACAATGGACGTAGAACTTTTGTTGCCCGTATGTGTCGTGGATGTACATCGTCCATGGCGGAAAGTTCATCCACTCAAAAAGTTTTGTGCAGCTCAAAACTACTTGGGCAGATGAAATCGCAGTGGATGGATGCTCGATGGATAGAGTGTATGAAACCCATATGCAGTGAGTACACAACGGATGCATCGTGTTTTCCAATGGATGGCAAGCTTTTTTGTCCGTTTTAGATCCTCTTTGCATCCATTGGTGCAGTGGGACATGGGCTTTAAGTTTTCATTTCTACTGATTTGACCCAATGGCCTGAATGATGCTATCCAAAACTAGGCTTCTGTACTCTTAGATAGGATCAGTAAAACAAAAGTAGACAAAAACCCATTTCTTGACATAAAAGAAATGTGATTCCTGGTAGGCATACTCCCAGCCCTTACATTCTTTAGAGAAGAAATAACAGATAAAGAGTTGAAAAATAATTTGATTAATAATTTGATTATCAGAATAATTTGATAATTTTATCATGGGGATGAAGTAACTTATTCTAAAAACAAGGGTACCAATCAAACTGGCCCTCACACACCTAATTCCTTGTTTGTATTAAGGAAAAATGATTCTGCATGAAAAACTGTTTGCTCTCACACTCAAAAGAAAATATACATCTATCTTCAATTACTGTATTGTCAGTGAATCTGAAGTTATTTTCCCATATTGCAACAGAAAGAAAAACAAACTCTTCCTGTCAGATAAAGATGATATCTCATTCATTATGTATTATTACCCTGTGTTTTAATGGAATATTAACATAACTAGCATATAATTTATATTATAGAATATGAACATACTTTGAGTCTCTTTTCAACCAATATGTATATTTCATAAAAATGTTTATTCCTTAAAATACTCCTCATGAGATCGAATCGACAAAATTTATACACACTCAACATGTAAACCTTTGGGTTTTTTTGCATGAGGTGATGACAATTCATCAAATGTTTACAAAAGATAGGTCAGAGTCTTTGTTGGTATAGAGCTAACTATTAATCCGGCTAACTAATTACAAAACTGGTTGAGTAATTCTCTTTTGGAAAGGATAAAATTCAACATATGTATGCTAAAAATACAACAATCATAGAGGAAAAATGCTAGTTTTGAGGTCTGCTTGTCTCTAAAGTGGAGCTGGCAATAAAGTAAAACCAATAAAGAATGAATGACTTAGTTAGATGCAGGAATTGTACGAACTATTTACCTGGTGCCATCTATTCCTTACATTTTTTTTTTAAAAAAAACAAATTTTATTCAGTTTTTCACATAAAAACAAAAATCCCTTTTTAGTGGACAACATATTTCCGGGTCATCACTTTTACATACAAATATGACAATAGTTATACATTCATATATGCATACTTAATTCTATTATTTCTTTTTCCATTCCAAACTTTCAGAAAGGAAAGAAACAAGCAATTTAATCCTAGTCGCTTAGATTAATCTCATTCTAAACATCCTTTCATTTCATTTCAATTATTTCAAATATAATCATTTGATATTTATTTTAAAAACCAAAAATAGCAATATATGTTTGCCTAACAACAATAATAAAAGTTACCAATATCTCTCCTTCCTTTTAATAGTCTCTATTAGTTTATTAATTTAAATAATTCTTTAATCTGTCATATTTTCTTTCTATCACCCATTCTTTCTATAAATTATAACTTAATACAAGTTTTAACACAAAAGAAAAAGAAACAAACATTGGCTTCCCTCCTTTTACTGCTTTGAGTGTGACACCTCAGTGGAAAAAGTATACCTTTATTCCCTCATCTTAATTCCCAATAAACCTTTATTTTTAAGTAGTTACAAAAATAATCATTACATCTTTTCATTTGGATTCCGCAATATATTTCCCCCCTTTACTTTTATTTCTAATTTCAAAAAATAAAAAATAAAAGGGAAACATTGACTATTTAATTCCTGGTCACTGATATTGACCTCATTTTTAAACATCTTCACATTCATTTCAATTATCACAATTTCTTCAATAGACCTTAACTTTTCTTTTAAAGATAAAAATAAAAACGTATATTCATCTAATAAGAGTTATCAGTATCTATCCCTCCATTAATAATCTATATTACCCTATTTTCTAAGTATTTTTTAATTGCAAATATATTCTGGTTACCCCTTGTCACCCTGCAGAATGCCCCTGTTAACTCATTAATCATTATCTCTGAAAAAACCATTTCTTTTCATCATTTTACTATTTCCGTGTTTCTTTATTTCCTGCACCTGTTTCTTACTGCCTCTCCTCCCCCTTTTTTTCCCATATCTTTTCTCATTCCAGTTTATATCCCTCTCTTTCTTGATATCTTCCTTTCCTCTTTTCTGCTGCCCTTTTCTTCTACCTCTCCTGATTTCACAGGTAGTCCCCTTTTTGATTGTCTTCTTAAATCTCAGCTTTTTAGCCTTCCTTCTTTCCCCTCGTCTTTGTAGTGTTCTTTGTGTTAATTGTCTATTTAAAATGGCTTCTCCTTGAGTCGACTCCTCCTCCTTTGAAGTTCTTTCTTCTTGTTCTTCAATCACCCTTTCCATTTCTTCTAACACAGAGCAAAGTGATTTGCCTCTTTCCTGTAATAATTCTCTCATATTTTTAAGTTCCATTCTTAATTCCCGAAGAGATATCATCATTACACACTCTTATATTTTATAATTGTTGAAGTCCACAAAAAACACTTTTATTTTCCTTCTTTCTTCTTCAAGTTTTCTAAAGTTCTCAATTGTTCCAGCCCAGGGTCTATACCAAAAACATCAATCAGTCCCACAGTCAGTCTTTCCTTGCTTCTTTCTTTATTCTGGTTCCGCTTTCACTTTCTAAAATTCTAACTTTGTTTCAATATTTCTTTAACATTATATTGACATAAGTTCATACAGAAACAGGATGATTTCCCTTTTGTTTGTGTTTAAGTTATTTGTTAGAAGATGGCACTTTCTGTTCTACAAAGTCTTCACCTTTTCCCCCTATTTTATATTTAGGGTTTTTCGAACCTCAATATTCCAGCACAATCTCATCTCCAATTTGTAAATTTTATTATTATTATTTTTGACAATCTTAAATCCAGCTTTCTTAAATCCAGCTTTATTTTATTGGCAAAATATTTTAGTCTAATTTAATTAAGTCTTTAGTTCCGACTTCTTCCTTTCCCGGTTCAAAGTCCCACTTAGCTGCCAAAATTATTTTCTTATTTTTTCCCTATCCCTTTGTATTTTTGCTGCTCACTTTTCTTTTCTTAAAAATTCAATGTTACCTTAATCCCGGGGTACTTTTGTTTGGTTGTTTCACCCAATTGTCCCGGCTCAGATGTTATTCACCTCTTTCTTCACTCCTGCACAAATCTTAGTCCAGCTGAGTCCTCCTCTTTGGGGTAGCCATTTTGGACCACTGCTTCAGTCATCTTTGGGGTGAAAAGATCTAAGCCCAGGAGGGAGATGTGGCTCTCCTCAACCTGGCTTATGGCTTCCCCTTACGCCACCATCCCTCCAAGGCAGCTTCAGCCTGTAATTTCAATGATCGGGTCTCTTCTACATAAAAGCACAGACCATAGCTGCAGACAGTCATGATATTTGGTCCATCAGCAAGGAGGGCTCAACATTTTTTTAAACAGCCAGATATCTTAGTGGTATGACTTGAAATCTCAGATGGTCAGTATATTCAATGGACCCTAGGTTTGGAAACAAAACAACTGTCAATTAATATAGATATCTACACAAATGTGTAATATGCTGCTATATAGTATATGTTATTGAATTTGTTGTATTAAGTAGTTAATAGTATAGTATATAAACAATGTATGGAATAAACAACTTTGTATAGATTTTCATTAGGCAACATGTAGAAAATTGTAACTTGCTATTTTAAGCTAATAGTGCAACATTAAATCATAGAAACATATTGTTCTGAAAACCCAGAAAGAAATTTAAGATTTAGAAGCAGATTTTACAAAAAATAAGATATCATAAAGAACAAATAAATTTACCTCAGAATAGGATGAACTTTCTAAAGAGAATTGAATTCCTGCTTATTTCTTTAAGACAGGAGAAACATAGACTCAATACAGTATTTTAAAAGCTGTAGGCATTCTAGGAATTCACTTGTATTTTACAGCTGTGAATCCCATATGCATTGATTTATTCAACTATAATTCAGCATATTGGAGATGCAAACAAGATGAGTCTGTGTCCCCCCAGATACACAATGTCCATATCCTTTTGATACATGAAAATATGTATGAATTGACGAATATTTATTCTGAAAGCGTACAGCTTCTTTATTTCTATATGTAATCAGCTAGAATTTGACCCAATGGATAGTCATTGCTTTATTTAATTTGAATCACTATATATATTTGAATCTCACTATATATTTTCATGCCTGACTATGTGATATCTGCTGTCAAAATGTACCCTTCACCAGTGGTGGGATTCCACATTTTTTACTACCGGTTCTGTGGACATGTCATGGTGGGTGTGGCTTTGTGGGCATGGTGGGGAAGTATACTATAAAATCTCCATTCCCACCCCATTCCAGGGGAAGGATACTATAAAATTCCCCATTCCTTCCCAACTTCTGGGGGAAGGTTACTGAAAAATTCTGTTTCCTCCCCATCCCACTAACCTGCTTTCCAGCTCCATTCTCCTATGCAGGGCAATAAAAGAAGACCCAGCCGATCAGCTGGGACTTGGGAGGCAAATAAATAATAAATGGGTGCGGGGCCAGTCAGAGGTGGTATTTGCCAGTTCTCTAAACTATTCAAAATTTCCGTTACTGGTTCTCCAGAAATGGTCAGAACCTGCTGAATACCACCTCTGCCCTCCACTATCTGGACATGTCCCTTTATTATGGAATGCCTTTATTATTGACATGTGCCTTTATTATGGAATTAATATGTAAAAGTATGTCATTCGATTGCTTAAAGTGTAAGAAAGGGATTTAATATAAGAGGACAAGTCATGAGTGGATGGTATTACATCTAAGCAGCAGAAACCAAGCTTCTTTTAGATAAGATATAATTACCCCAAAAAGGAATGTAAAAGGCACTTAGTAAAAAGGTAACCTACCAGATCTGGGCTGTAAAAACCCAATGACCATCATATGGAAGCAAAGATTCTCTCTGTGTTTCTGTTGTCATCTAGAAGCTATGTCAAAATCCAAACTGTTTAACTAGCTTAACTAGTTGTTCTTGTTTAGCAGCTGGTTTGTTTAGCAATGTTCACAGGGTGGAATTTTGAATGGACTAGAAAAATTTTTTTTTGATGAAGAGATTCCATTTCTAACAGAAGAAATTGGGAAGAGAACAAGAACAGTTCCTTTCCAGATAAATAAAGAAACATTGCATCCAAAAATGCTTGGCAGTATCTTCTCCTATTTTAATGTACTCTACAATGACATAATCTCCATTTATGTAAATATTATGAGGGTGACTAATTTTTATCCTGCAGTATGTTACTAACAATTTAGCAGGAGAAATGCAGTATATTAAATGACAAATTGTGCTCTGCCCAGTGGCTTAATACCACCATGTCCAAGTGCACTAGTTGAAAAATGTATTAGGTATTTTAAAGTATTTAATCTGGTTTTTCTTTGTATATTATTGGACTGCAAAAATGAATATGAGGTAAATTTTTCTCACTCTTTTCTCTCTTGACATGGAAGTCTTGAAAATCAGATATTTTTTATTTCATGAGCCAGATGGTATAGACTTTAATAACTCTGATTTATTCATGCATACAGAAAAAATCCTTCCCAATTGTTTCTCTGATCTGCCCATTTCTAATCAAGACTGGGATAAACTCCTGTGTAATAAATTTTGAACATTTTATAATGTAGGCTTAGATCCATAAATGGAACAGAGCAGTGGTGGGATTCCAAAACTTTTACTACCAGTTCTGTGGGCGTGGCTTGGTGGGTGCGGCCATGTGACTGGGTGGGCATGGCTTTTTTTTGCAGCCCCCACCCATTTTGGGGAGCTTCCTAGCCACAGAGGAGCCTCTGGGGGTGGTGGTCATTTTTGCTCCCCTAAAGCTCATCTGGGGCTCTGGAAGAAAAGGAACAGAGCATAGGAGGGGCACACAGCACCCCTCCAAGCTCCGTTTTGGGAGATTCCTAGCCTCAGAGAATCCTCTAGTGAGGAGTTTTTGCTCCCCTAAGGCTCCTCTGGGGCTCTGGAAGGCAAAAAATGGAAGGGGAAGGCTGAGCTTCTCCCTCCATTTTTTGCCTTCCTGGGTCTCAGTAAGGGAAATCCAGCACACTTATCTTATCTACAGCTGATTGTTGGGAGGGGAAAAAAAGAAAGAAATACCTTTGGTAAATGTCAGGCAGGTGGGCAGTGTGAGCCAAATTTTTGCTACCAGTTCGCCTGATCCGGTGCGAAACGGCTGAATACCATCACTAAAACAGAGTTTCCACTATGTTGTAAGTTATATTAATGTCTTCAAGTTAAAAGATTATTATCTACAAAAGATGTCTAACTGAAACACTGGAGAGCCACCAATAGTCACTAGTCGCTAGAAAGTACAGAACTGGATGAACAGATTATTTGAATTAAAATATGTTACTTTTTAATTCCTACTATTCTAATTTGTTTCATTCGGTCAGCCTCAAAACTGGAGTTTATCTGTCTGCTATATATACATACTGAATTAGCCTTGAGAGACTATTTGCTGTTTACTGCTGCAGCCCCCATTTGAAATAACTAATTAGCTTCATATGGAGTAAAATTCTGTCAGAAAGAATACAAGTTGCAAAGCATCTATGCCTGTTTGCTTCTAGCTTTATATCATGAAATGATTTTTTACAGAGGGCAAATTTCTTTGGTTTAATTTCTTGATGTCTTTCTTCCCCCCAGCAAAAAATATACAGCTCCACCACAAGAGGACACTAAAGCACAAGCCTATACAAAGCAAAACAGCAGAACTTTCTAAAAAAGGATGAACTATTTCACTGAGAACTGATTTGCAGTCTGATCTGAATTATTCTGTTGCTCTAGTCCTATCTTCAATTAAAACAGAAATGTGCTGATACATTCCCTGCTTTCTTTCAACCGGTAGGAATAAGTTTAAACAAAACTAGGGTTCCATTCTTGTTGAAAAAGTCTCCATGCAAGGCAAAGCTGTAAGGGAATGTCTGCTGGATTTGTTTTAAAAAGAACAATCCATAAAACAGACCTGAAATTTATTTTTAAGAAACCAGAATAGATTTGAACTGATTTTAGTACTGCTTGAAATAGATCTATTGAAATAACATAATTTAGACTGCTTGATTTCTGTTTATTTCAATGAATTTAGCCATAATAAATTTGAATCCAAACAGATGAATCAACTGGTTTCCATGGGTTTAATTTATTTTCCACCAAATGTGTGTGGTAAAAGCAATACTGTGATTACACACAGTGATTTTGTCTGTAGATCTAATAGTTAATTAGATTAATTATTTTGTCAATTAGATTAGCAGTGAATCTAAAACAGTAAATAAGCAGTGAATATAAAACAATAAATTAGCAATACATAAGTTTTTTACATGAAAACACAATGAAAGTAGTGCCTGCCATCTACATCATTATTGGTAACAAAGTGTCAACAGACAGCCATTTCAGACAGCATTTGTTGGGTTCCTTAAGAATAAAGGAAATATTATTCTTTTCTTTTAGGAATATTCTTCTTTTTTTAAGGTGGGAAAAGTATTCATAAAGTGTTATTTCAACAGATACTTAAACTAACAGGTCAGGGGCACACTTCAATGGATAACTACAGAAAAAACAATTGCAACTAGCTTGCCTTCCATAGAAAAGCTGTTAAAAAAATATCTACAGACAGTCCATATCATGAACGTAACCTGTTCCAATTCCTCCCCTCAGGAGGCTGCTGTACAGCACTGCATACCAAAACAGCTAGAAACAAGGACATTTCCCCCCCTCATGACAAACATTTAATCCTCACAGTATTGCCTTATGTCTAAGTATATTTACTCATGTTGTATGGCTGTACTGTTATTATCCTGCTCATATTCTCTACTAACCCTTCTTATTGGTAATAATAATAATAATAATAATAATAATAATAATAATAATAATAATAATAAT
>BLBF01018185.1:0-16954 GCA_015471245.1 Laticauda colubrina
ATAATAATAATAATAATAATAATAATAATAATAATAATAATAATAATGATGTTGCTTTGCATGTACATTGAGAGCTCCAGAACCTGAGATAAATTCCTTGTGTGTCTCGTCACATTTGGTCAATAAAGTATTCTATTCCAATAAAGTATTCAATTAAAAATTTAAAATATAAATTTGTAAGAAACTGAAATTTATCTCTTTAGTTGTAGCAGACATGTTCAAATGGTTCCATTTAAACCTATATTACTTAATTTTTATTTATTTCAGTGAATAATCAATTTGAATCCAAACAGATGGGTTTCATTAACATCATTCAGTGTAACTGTGTTTAATTTACATTCAATATCACCTATTGGTAATATGGTAATTTCATAGCTCCAACTTTGGTGTATTTTTAAAGTAAAGACTTAAATTATATAGGTATATGGTTACATTATGAACACTTGTCTTTTAAACAGAATACACTGATTAATAAAGTAATGATGATTAATAAAATAATTATAAAATAAATACATTAAATAATATTTTACATTGAGAAAATATTAATTTTTAAATAAAGATCCAATGAGAAACTAAGATAAAGATAATGAAAAATCCATGAAACATAGTAAGAATATTAAAGCTAGTTGTAAAAGAGAAGCCATAAAGCAGTTGAGATTTCTCCAGAAAAAGATTTTTTCAGATGCCACTTCTTACAGTAATTATTTTGTAACATGCAAATTAACTGGTTTACATATTATATTTTAATCACACATAGGTATTAAGAAATAATGCTGAAAATGGGTTCTAGTTCCATAGAGTATTTTAAAAGAAGAAAAATTTACATATCTAAATGATGTCAAACTGACTTTCTCTGGAAAAGTTTTCTTAAGACATTTTATAGTCAAGCTAACATTAGTTCCAGACAGGAACAGATTAAACAGTAGGTGTATATGTGTCATTTAGTATATGACTACTAAACTGGTCAGTAGTCTTTTTAAAGTTTCTTTTCTTATGAAAAATTATGAATATTAACTTATACAGAAAGCATAAATAAAAATCTGCCTCAAATATGACCAGATTCAGTCTATTATTAAAAGAAAATTCACTAAGGCAAACATATGAACATCCTTTAATATCAGGTTTCCCCCTCCAGAGTAATTCATTTGCAGAACATTCATCTTAACTGATCTTGCTATCTTGAACTGTCTGGAAAAAGTTGACTACTTGAAACATTTTCTCCCCAAGCCCTAATTAGACAACATCTTGACTTACATATGTGCTCACAGTCTCTCTCCCTCTTTTGCACCACTATGAAATTTATGGACCTCTGTTGGGAACAAATATCAAAACAGCAGCACCTCTGACACAGATTGTTTGAAAAGAGAAAATTCCTGGGAAGATTTTTTTTATTCCTCCCCCCTCAGTCCTTGTTTCACTTTTTCTCCTGTTCAACTGGCCTCCTACACAGTAATTCCTGTAATATGCAGAAATTAATCATAATACCCAGAAGCTATGACGTACATCACATTTCTGATGAAGGAGAAGTTTCAGGATGTTAACTCCTTGGCTTATACTAGCTTTATAAGCAATACTGTAACGTAATTTGTACATCTATACTGCTTCCTTCTTGGTAGGGGTGAAGCTGATGATGTCGAAAGTAACAGAATTAGTTACAAACTGTGAAATTACCCAATGGGAGTAAATGGGCTACATTTTAGTTTCTTTCCTGAGCAAGAATTTGAACTAGTCATGCAGAACTCTAACAGCTATGGTAACTTCTTTCAATTCCTTTGCTTTAACAATGAAGCTTAAACAGAGGGTATTCAGTGGTTCTGTCTTTTTACTATCTGAAAAGATCTTTGTTTAGCTTCTATTTTTAAGCAAGTTAACCAATTTTACCTACAGTGGTATCTAGATTTGCAACATCTTGACTTCAAAATGTACCACACTTGTGATTAGTTCATCTGAATCATTTTCTTCTTGACTTCAAAATGTGCCATACCAGGTTATTAATAAATCTAAATCACTTTTTGTCTCTGGAAATATTTTGGGGTATTTAAAATTATTTTCTGGAAAATTTAATTTATATTTTCCTTTTTTCTTTTTAGAAGAAGATCTTTGCCTGAAATATGTGTGATGATAGATCAGGGATGTCAAACTCAATTTCATTGAGGGGCCACATCAGGGTTGTGTTTGACTTTGAAGGCTGGGGTGGGTGCAGCCAGGGTGGACAAGGCCACCTTGGTGTCACTCGTGTTGGGGATATCTGTGGGAGCCCAAGTGCTATGCCAGAGAAAATAGGTCCAGAGCTCCATTTTCATCTGTGACGGCCTCCTGTTGCCCTCTGTCAGTAAAAATGGAGCCTGGGAGGGCCACACATTGCTGTTTCTAGAGTGGCCTCTTAGACCAGATCTAAGCACCCCACATATCAGATCTGACCCCCGGGCTTTGAGTTTGACACCCCTGGGATAGATCCTTATGAAATGTTGGTACTTGGCTCTGCCCATTCTATCAAATGCAAAAAATAAAACAAAACCCAGGAATACAAAATGGGAATCTACATTTGGAAACTGGATTTCCTTTGTGACTGGTAAATGTATATCTTTGTTAATATTTCCCTGCCCCTTTCTGTGCCTTTCATCAAAGCTGCAGCCTGATGGAATGCATCCATATCTACTCCCACCTTCCTAAACCTTTTCTACTCTTTACTTGTAACTCTTTATCCATCTCACCTTTAACATGAAGCCAATCAAAAATTACAGAAAGCTCTTCTATAAAACATTCCCATTGAGAAATGATCACTAGATAGTTGAATGTAAATACTCAAAATAATGAAGATGTAAAAGAGATGCTTGCTTTTAGGAATGTGGCTGCAAAAATACAAATCACTGCCAGATGGCAGAAAAGGATTAGAGTGTTCCATATCCCTTTGCTATCATTTAGTGATCTCAGCAGTCCAGGCTTGGTATCTGTTTTCATAAGGTTGCATTGGTAGAATGTATCAAAACCAGAGAGAACCAAGACTTTGGGGGAAAGGGTAGCTTTTCTAGATTCCATACAGGGTGGGTTGTTCCATTTAAAGCATGGTTCAGTATTGGTGAAAGACTAAATATAATAGTCTAAAATATAATTAAAATATAAAAAAACTAAAATATAATTCTGAGAGTTATTTTAGCATTGTAACTAAAACATCCAACCAGATGTGCTATATGTATATTCCAATGTTGCTCAACTAATATTGGTTTCCAGAATGTGTTAATACTTGACAATAGATAAGCTTGATGATATAGCTGCAGTTTGGAAAATGGAATCGTCCCTCATTTATTGGTAATTGTATTTTCTGTAAAGATACTGTCAGAATCAAAGAACCCCATAAAAATGTACTAAACCCAAAAATTATTTTCTGAAAATATTTTCCAGATATTTCATCAGAAACTTCTCTCAGAATATAAATTAATCTGTTATTAATATACACAGTTTAACTTCTTGCATCATGGGTCTCATACCTTGGATGCATGACACATGATGTGTTGCCTTGATTTTCTAGACTTGTTCATGGAAGATAACTGGTTAAATCATAACTTAAATCAGCAAATCTTGTTATAACTGTAAACAGGCAGCGGCAACTAAAATATCTTTCTTGGGCTGCTCTCTAGGTTTCTATTCAGCATTGGATATGATCAGATATGATCAGACTCATAAAATAGCTTGCATCAAACATAGAGCATCAACTGGATCTACCCAGGTTTCCAACATTTATTGCAAGTAAATGGAAGAAATATTCTGCTTCCTTGTGTCATATTAAACTAAACACTAAACACTGGAGAGCCATTACTCTGGCATGATGTCACACACACACACACACACACACACACACTTCTCTGCAGCTGTCCTCGAAGGCTGATATGCACAATTCCTTACCTGGAGATAAAATGCTCTTATGAATCTGGATACATAGAAACAACACAATATGTGTTTCTCCAGGGCATGTTTACAGACATATTGATACTAGTCTCATTTCACCCTTATTGCATAAGTTTCCAGGGTGCAGAGAGAAATTCTAAACCTACTGCTGTTTTTAGATAACTAAGCTCATTGCAACGTGCAATAACAGAATTGGAAAGGACTTTGGAGATCTTCTAGTCCAACCACTGTTGAAGCAGGAAAACTTATCCCTTTTTATATACCCCAGATTTTCATCATTTTTATTTTTAGACTCTGATATACCTTTTATGCTGTTTAATGGACTGTACACCATTCTTCTTATACTGGCCTATGAACCTGATAAAAGTTTGGTTTGATTAAGTCATTTTAGGATTTAAACCTGATGACTTCAGTGGAAATGACTATATTTTTATCATTGCAAGAACATTCCATTGAGAGGAACTGGAATGGATTTTTGTGGCTTCCTATAGAAATCCCTTTATAGAAAAAATATTTTTAGGATGTTTGATTGTTTAGCTTTTTTTTTTTAAAAAAAGATTAATATACATTCCATTATGCATATGTGCGGATTCCTTACCATTCTTTTTTTTAAAGTTCCCATTTTCCTGAAATTTGGATTATATGCATTTCCTTAGAATAAGAGCTTAATTAGCTGAAGAGCCACCATTCAAGAATAATGAAATTATCCAACTGATTGTGGTTCCGTGTACTCTATAAACTTCTACAAAAACATTCTGCTTTTGTCATAATTTACATGTAAAAGATGTTGGACTGTAATAAAGGTGTGACAGTGCTTTGCTTTTTCTGCTCTTTCCACTTTCCTTATTAATTATTTTGTACATTATGGAATCTGAATTGGTAAAACTTTCTATAAAAAAGAATGTCAGGAACATAAATTGCTCAACTGGATTTCCTTCTGAAACTGAAGAAAAGCTCTAATTAGATTTCTATTTTGCAGATAACTGTTCTGGATCCTGGAAATAGAAATCTAAAATAGAAGATAGGGATTGTCTAAACCAGGGGTGTCAAACTCGTGCTATCGCAGCATCATCACAGGCTGCAAGTTTGACACCCCTGGTCTAAACCTTTAACTACAGTAGAACAAGTTGAACTTATTTTAATCATGTCCACATTGGGAAAATCTGTTTCTAAAGTACAAAAATAATTTCAAGAAAAGCTAAAAAATTTCTGTGTTATGAAACTTTGTTTTCCTCTCTCGTTTTAGTGAAATTGTATCCCTTTTCAAGAGGTTTTCTATTCTAATGTCCATTGTTGTTTGCTAGGTACAACTGGTCTTGTGTGTAAGGTTAAAGTGACACCTGGAAAGGGAATATATGATTATCTCTCTTTTCCATTGCCTTATTCAACATATGCATATTCTCAGTGTCAACGGAAATCTATGTGGCCCTAGGTATAGACATATTGCTCTACCTTTTACAATATTGCATTAAATGTGGATAGTAGGACTGGTTCATAGCTTTGTAGATAATTCCTGATTGTGTGAAGCCTGTTATGCATCTAGCTGGTATTTATAAAGGCTCTCATTGTTAAATGACATGCTGTGTCACATACAGAGCCTCAATTCTCCTTTTTGGCTATTTAATATTTATTAAACTTACATTTTGCCACAGTATAATGACTTTCAATAGTTTGCATAGTATACAATATAACAATAACTGAAGTATCCACAGCATGATTAAAACAAGAACATTAAAACCCCCAAAAGACAGAAAAGAGAGTCAAGAACAAATACAAGCTGGTGCAATGCTTGAATGAAGACAATGTCTTCTAAAATAATTCTGCTTTCAGTTATTTCCTAAAACCCATCAGGGAGGAATGGAGAATTCTAGAGCTTTGAAACAGTCATAGAAAAGTAGCATTTTTAGCTTTGCCACATTCCTCCTTCCCGAAGTCTACAGATGATTAGAAACAGCTACTTCCTAATAGATCAGTGTTTCTCAACCTTGGCAACTTTAAGCTCTGTGGACTTCAACTCCCAGAGTTCCTCATCCAGCATGCATTGTTGAGAAACACTGCTATAGATGGATACACTTCTAGTTAGAACAGGTGGACCTGCAATTATTCAGGTAACTAAAAATAAAGGGCTTTATATTTATTAGAATTTGCCAAACAAAATAGAGAACAAGTATAAAAGAATAAAAATACAATGACAGGGACATTAGGCATGTCCCTAGACATTAGTGCACTTATGCAT
The DNA here is from genome assembly GCA_015471245.1 of Laticauda colubrina. Lineage (NCBI taxonomy): Eukaryota > Metazoa > Chordata > Lepidosauria > Squamata > Elapidae > Laticauda > Laticauda colubrina. The sequence continues at coordinate 6,143 of BLBF01018185.1, forward strand.
GCCCTTTCTACTATATTTTGTAGACTAACATTGGCACATTAAATTGCACCACTACCAAATCAATGTTATATGGGCCCAGAATTAGAGTGGTTTATACCAAAATTCATTCATACATACATACATACATACATACATACATTCCTCTATATTATATATTATATTAAATAGAGGTCTTTACAAATACTGAAAAGCAGGGGTGGGATTCTACCAGTTCACACCTATTCGCTAGAACTGGTTAACATTCTAAGCAGTTCAGAGAATCGGTTGTTAGAAAAAAATTACTAGACTAATCCTGTAAGAAAGGCAGGAAGGAAATATTCAGGTGTTGCTTACAGAAACTGCCTCTCTGTTAACTGTTGTTACATTCTTGGCAAGACAAGACTTCCTATCTCAGGAACCTCTCTGGAATTTTTTTCCCCTCCTTTGCTGGTACTTTGCTTGTGTGGAATGACCATTCAAAGTTACAATGGCACTGAAAAAAGTGACTTATGAACATTTTTCACATTTACAACTGTTGCAGCATCTCCACAGTCATGAGAGGCCTGGTATGCCTTGATGTGAGTGATATTGAGTTGGCTACACCCAGCCAATAACATGACCACCAAGCCATGTCCACCAACTAAGCTACGCCCACAGAACCAGTTGTTAAAAAATTTGAATCCCATCCTTGCTGAAAAGCCAGACATGGTGAATTCCTGGAACACAGATTCCAGTCACCAGAGGCAAAATTTGAATCTAAACCATCAAAAGAGACAAAAGAGACTCAAATTCCACTTTCCATTATCTAAATGGCTGTTCTTTATGACTGACGTAGATTCAATATTGTTATTGATTTATTAAAAGCGTATGAATATCTCATTGTCAACTTTTGGTGAAAATAAATTGCTAGTTTCCCAATTCATTCATTCATTCATTTATTGATTCATTTATTGATTTGATTTGATTTGATTTGTCAATCGCTTACAAGATAATAGGTATAGGTATAAACATGAGTAAGAATAGAAAAAATAGGTTTGAGCCTGTTTCAAACAAGTACAAGCCTAATTCAAAGCAAAATATTTTCAGATAAGGATTCTTAGATGAGCTACATAGTTTTGTTCATCATTTTTTAAAAATTTCAGTCAAAATTGATTTGAAATACAGTAAAAATCTACTGAAATATTCAATCACTTTTCGTTTTGTTTCCTTTTTTGAAATAATACCCTTGTGAGGTTTGTGGCATAGTAGAGCAACTAAAAAAAAAGAAAGTAGAAAGATAATCAATAAACTATTTCCATAAAAAGAAGAAACTTTTTTTCTGATTGACTATAATTATTATTTCTTTAAATTTGAATCCACTTAATTCACTCAACTTAATATAAGGTGCATTTTAAATCTTCCTGATTAGTATAAAAAGTAATTCATCCTATATTTTATTTATCTCCAAAGATTCCTGAGCACTGTTCTCAATTGTACTTCAGACACTATACTGTAAAGTTCCAATCATGGCAATCTCAGCTATCTTTCCCTACAGACCAAAAATAAGTCAATAGTTTCTCCATAGAAAGCTTTCCAGTTATGACATGTGAAAAAAAAATATCCTTCATCTGCTTGGACAAAAGTGCTAGACAAAAACACAGTATTTGTTTATTAAATATTAGGATATCAGGTATTTTATACATGCCTTCAGTAACATGACAGCCTTTAGACATAATTAGGCTATTATAAAAATAACAAAATCTTCACAAATGGATGTTTGGGTAAAGAAAGACTGCATTTGTGATTGCATTTAGCATAGTCTTATCTCTCACCTGAAAAGGACAGCTGTTTAACATACTGTAAATAAAAATATGAAAGTGGCTTGGGACTTTTGCTAAAATGGATAATGCCATGATCAACATTATATGCAATCCATAAAAATTTATTTGCAATTTTTCAGAAAAGTGTTTTAGACTATGGCTGTCAAACTCGATTTCACTGGTGGGGCCAGGGTGTGTGTGTCCAGATGTGTATGTCCATGGTGGGCATAGCCAGCTTGATGTCACTTGTCTCTGGGATTCTTGTGGTGTTTCGGATATCCTGCTGAGGTGCTGTTTTCAGCTGAGATGACCTTTTTTCACTGGCAGAGGTCCCATGGGTCAGTCATTCACTATTTCCCCTGTGGCCCACGCCACCCATATCTTAAATACCAATTCCACTAAATTCAACTTACTTTTATATTTAGTTCTCACTTCCATATAAAAGATAATTTAAAAATTTCCCTTATAGATTATTTTAATTCTTTCAACTAATATTCATTTTAGACCAAGCTACATTTCAGCATTTGTACATGTTAAAAAATCCTTCCATTTTACCATCTTTTGCAAGCATTCAACCAAAGTACAAAAATGTAATTTGAGCTTCATTTTTTCCCCCTTTATGCCTTTTGTAATTGTTTACTTCATTCTCCATCTTAAGCATGAATACTTGAAATTAATTTTGTCATTCATATTCCTTGCTAAATATTTTCTATTCAAATTTCATTGCAAATCACTGGGTTTTTAGTCAAAATTATCTATATATACACATTGTTAAATTTCAGTACAATACCTCTAAAGTTATCATAAATGTTGTATTTATATTTATCTATAAATGTATTGAACAATATATGGGACGTAAAAATCACAGTTATCTTACTTCTTGATTGGTGTTAAGCCATTCCCTAAGCATTCTATTATTTTTATATATATTTTATTTCCATTTTATATAAACTTTAGAAATGAATTCTCCACTCCATATTTATAGAAAGCATTCCATAATTCAACCCTATTCACTGTTATACACACTGACTTGCTAAAGAGCAGAAATCTGGTCTGTACAGTAAACTAAAATGTCTTATCTTTGCAAACCAACATACTTCCCTTTCATTTGAGAGGTACATTCAGGTTATTTTGTATTTGAAAAAACACTTTTTGGTAAGATCCTTTCTGTTCACCAAAACATCTGAAATAATTGTTTATAGCTGTTTCAGGTTCGTCTCATAGCTACTTGTGGTTGCGCATTTTTGTAACTTTCAAAGGTTGAAGCCCTAAAATATAACCTTTTTTGTTTCTGTTAGTTTTAATTGCTCTGTCATAATATTCATTTTTAATTGGTATCTTTATTTCAGAAATCTAGTTTTATTTATTTTTTCTTTAATTATAAGCTACTCAGAAAATACAGTGGTTTGGACCATACAATTAATAAAGATTAATTAATGACTGAAAATCTCTAGCAAACTCTTCCAACATACATCATTTGCATGTTACACATTACTCTATTAAAATAGAATTTAAAATGGTTAACTTTTCATATTAATATTCTTTTGTTGGAATAGAGTGATGGCTTAGCTAATAAGCATTATAAATATTTCCAGCTTGTAACCAGGGGCTGGTAATGTTGATTACAGAAAATGACATGAACATAAAGAAAGAGGGAAATGGAACATCCTATAATTTCAAAATACATCCAGCTAAGATTGATTCAGAAAAAATACGTGAAACAAAAATGTTTATGCACTCAGAATATGTTATTAAAACAGCATCAAACTCAGTGCTTTCTGGAGTGTTAATGAGCCCCAAATTTAAAAACAAATCTTAGCATAATAAGCTTATTTGCATAATCCAGTTTGTTTCTTGCAATTATAGCGAGCAAAGGCTTGTGTCCATAAGAGGATAAGAGATTTATTTTATTCTATCCTCCCTTTCCAAAGAAAGTAAGAGAAAGGGAGGGAGAGGGAGAGGGAGGGAGGGAGGGAGGGAGGGAGGCAGAGAGGGAAAGTCAGAGAGAGAAAGAGGGAGAGAAGGAGGAGGACGAATATCTGGGAAATAGTTCTACATGAACTAAAAGCCTAAGGGATTGAAAAAAACAAGAATAATGAAGACTAGCTGCCAATTTATCGATAGCAATCTGAGGAAATATAAATAAATAAAGCTTATGTTAATATAGAAGCAGAATGTTTAGAATTTAAGATTTCAGCTACTGTTTATTAACACTGACAAAACTTTCTGAATATATGAAATGAATCCATAATTGAGAAAACATAGATTGGTTGCATAAGGGACTTTTTCAGGTCACTCTTCAAAGAGGAAGCTAGGTGCTGTAATTCCAAAAGGGAGGCAGAGTTAGGAGAAAGAAAACCTTAATTACATGCAGTGAATATCATTAGTCATTTTATTATACATCTTTTTCCTTCAGCCACATTAATATTTCTATTTTAAATAGAATATTTAGAATATCTTGGGAGGTTCTTTGTGGGCTAAATGTAGATTGTGCTCCCCTACTGTAAATATATTTTCCAGCAACAAGCAACTACTTTACTGCACTATTCACAGATTGTGAACATCGTTATTGTGTTATCTTTCATTTGTTAAGCAATGTAATAATTTAAAATATCTGGAGAAGGAGAGGAAAGTAGCTTATGATTGGTCAAGAGCTATTATGTAAAAGAATATTTCACTTCAATATAATAAATACAATATTGCATTTTAAACCAACTGATAAAGAAAAGAGAAGGAAAAGTTGTTTTATATGAACTAATATTTTTCTACTTCTATTGCTTTCCTGTGACAATGGCAAATTCAGTAAAAACAAAAACTGAGCTTCAAGTAGTTCTGCTTTTGTTTAATATTTATGAATGTCTTCTTTTGTCCCAGATAGGATAATTTTAAACATTCAAGGCAGTAGAAATAGGAGCTATATTTGTAAGATTCCTTAAACAATAAATTGCCAAATGTTTAGCATGGCCTCTCAGCATGATATACTCTTTGAAATAAAAACATAACTTTTTCTATACAGAATGTTCAAGGATATATACCCACCTATGTGGTGTTAAGATATCTAAGAAATGTCACAGAAGATTAATAATGAAAAAAAATTGAAAAGGAAGTGTGTTCAGGCATCAGATGAATATACAGAGCTTACATGCTTTGTGTCTGATGCATGGCATTTGTGCCCTCTTCTATGTGCCTATGTTCAGAGGTATCACTTCAGAATATAATTATTGCTCTTTATATTTTCGTATCTTCTTCAAAATGCAATTTTTACTTCCATAGAATATTTGAGGGAGTACCATGACTTGGAAAAGTTTTGATCTTTATAGGTGATAACTCTCCTAGTTCTGAACATTTGTTTATATTAATATTTTCTAGATTTATATAATTGTCCATCTCAAGTATATTACTCTGGACATAGTATTTTGTTCAATTCAAAAAATTCCAGGTGAAGTGGATATTAAAAGATATTCATTGTACATATGTGGTGATGATTTTGTTATGAACTGTTAACCTTCCTTTCTAACCTTTTTAACCAACTTGCACTTGTACAGTTTCTAGTGTAAGTAGAAAGGTAGACAAGTGTATGTGCAAGTATCCTTGGAATGTATACACAAAACACCACACATTCACTCACAGAGAGAGAGAGAGAGACATTCACACAGACACATAGACACAGGATAGGTATCCTTGTTTTAAGCAAAAAACATGCAAAAATTCAAATACTTGGCCAAATGAAACTAAATGGAATTTCTTCGATCACATTTGAAATTTTGCACCAGTTTAGGTGGGATTTTCTTATTTGTGTTTTTGAGCATGTGTTTTTTTTCCTATCATGTTCACTATACTGCTTGTGTCATCCCTCACTGAAAATCATACAACTGTCATTTCTGAGTGTCACTAGTTCCTGCCATGCTGATTAAAAAGTGAACAAAAGGAGAGAGATAAAAAATGTGTGGAGCAAAGAATAACTGCATAAATAAAAAATTACAGACTGTCGCATTTGAGAAAGCAGCTCATGTTTTAAACACCAGCTTTTATTTTATGGCTTAAACAAATATATGTTTTTTTGATTATCACTAGCTTTTTGGGGAAGAGAAGGTAAGGAGCACAGGAAGGGAAAGAAAGAGAGACAACTAATGGCTTGCACTTAGCGATTAAGTGGTTAATGACTTAATAAACTTTTTAAAAATCTCATTTGTTGCGTCCCTTGAATTGAAGGAGAGAAAAAACCTCAAAGGCCTGATTTTCTCTGTACCTTAGTCCAATATTGCTACCTGCTGGGTTATGAATACAATCTCTAAATAAATTGCAAGTGGCCATGGGCAAAAGGAAGAGCTTCTATTTGATCTTGCTAGAGAGAATGAAGTCAAATGTTCAATCAATCAATCAATCAAATTCATAACTTCTAGCTACAATTGACCTGACAACAGTCTATTATTTATTTTTTAAATCTTATATTTCATTATTGCAAAACACAAGAGCTCTCATGGAGGGGAGGAGGAAGGACTAAATTATTGATAAACCTTATATGTGACTGAGTTTCTTGTTTCTGAAATGCTTGTCACTAACTATTGTCAGAAAGAATTTACTAAGATGTTGCTCTGGAAAATTTGGCAGCAAATGTGTGTTGTGCCAAATTTAAACTGGGTAGAGTTACTTTGCTGTAATGGCCTCTTTCTTGTGAATTCCTAGTTGGTAAAGACAGCTGAAGGCAGAAAAGCTTTACAGCATGAAAATAAAATCCACAATATCATGAAAAAAGGACTGTATTCCCTTCTCCAACACTATTTTATTTATTGGAAAGTAATTAACTTAAACTTAAAACCTGTGAATCAAGAAGATGTAGCAAATAATGTACTGATTTCTAACTTTCTAGCAAAAGTTATTGCTAATTTGTAGAGGAATTATGAAACTGAGAAAAATAAAGACAATTACCTTTCTCAAAATATCTTTTGAGCATCTTACTACAGTACTATCTGTCAAAAAAGAGGATAATAACTGCAAAGGATGTGGGGTTCAGGGCGGGGAGGGGAATGAAACACTTAAGGTATAAAGTCAGAAAACTCACCTTAAGCCTCTGTCCCACTGCACCAACAGATGCAAAGAGGATGTAAAACGTTAAAAAAAGCTTGCCATCCATTGGTAAACGCGATGCATCCGTTGTGTACTCACTGCATACGTGTTTCATACGCTCTATCCCTCCAGCATCCGTCCACTGAGATTTCATCCACCCAAGAAGATTTGAGCTGCACAAAACTTTGTGAATGGATGAACTTTCCGCCGCGTATGATGTACATCCGTGACATATATGGGCAACAAACGTTCTATGTCCGTTATCATCTGTTAAACGTCCGCTGTATCCTGTCAGCATCCTCTGGATATCCTTGCAACTCATATCTGCTGCAGCTGAAAATGGAAAAAGAGAGGAAATGAAAGGTACACGGAACGTCCACACAGCGTTAGTAGCACGGAAATAGAAAGGATGTAAGCATATACATCTCGTATATAAAGGATTAAAACGGACAAAACGTTTGTATCTGGGATGTATCTCGGATATTTAGGATGTCTGTAGTAGATCTAAAGTATGTAGAAGGACACCTAGTGGAAAACCAATATTTCCTATAAAAAGGGGGAGGAAATCACCTGGATCCCAGTATGAGTCCAGCAGCCATGGTGTACAGACCTCTTCACCCTTGGTCTTTCTCTTCCATATCATCCATTGTTTTCCACCATGGATCATGACACAATCCGTATGGTAGCTGCAATCATTCATCACCAGAACCAAAACCTGTTCAGACTGTTTCACCTTTTATACTCAAGGAGAAGAAGGAGACGTCCAAGAGCTGTGTGGGTCTGAAGATGGATCATGAGAAGAAAGGAGTTTGGACTGTATGATCAGTTGATGGTGGAGCTGAGGAATGAAGACCCTCGTGCATTCCATCACTTCATGAGGATGCCACCAGCCATGTTTGATGAACTTGTACAGCATCTGAGACCCAGGTTGACCAAACCTAGCACCAACTTCCGTCCCAACCTGGACCCTGGACTGAAGGTGGCACTGACTCTGCGCCACCTGGCCTCTGGAACCACATGCAAAAACATGCAGTATGCGTGGAGGATGCCACACAACACCATCAGCAAAGTGTTCAGAGAAGTGGTGCAGGCCATCATTGAAGAATATGTGGAGGAGCTCCTCAAGTGCCCCACCACTGAACAAGGCTGAAGGAAAGTTGCAGAAGAGTGGTATCAGAGGTGGAACTTCCCCCACACCGTTGGAGCCATAGATGGGAAGCACGTGGCCTGCAAAGCTCCAGCCAACTCAGGGTTCACTTATTACAACTACAAGGGCTTCTTTAGTATCATCCTCTTTGCTATGGTTGATGCTGACTACAAATTCATATACATCAATGCTTCAGGCAATGGGTCAGCTACAGATAGCCAGGTATACAATGCAAGTGACCTCAAGGATGGGCTGGAACGCAACCTCATCATGGGTTTTCCAGATCCAGATCCCCTACCCAATGAGACACTAGATGTGCTCTACTTCATTGTTGGTGATGACGTGTTCTCCCTCAGAACCTACCTCATGAAGCCGTACAGTTCAAGATATCTCACCCGTGAAGAGAGGATCTTCAACTACAGGCTGTCTAGGGCACGATGAGTGGTGGAGAACGCCTTTGGCATCCTGGCCAACAGGTTCCAGATACTTCTCACCACCATGTAGCATCGCCCACAGACTGTGAGGAGCATCGTGGAAGCTTGCTGCATCCTGCACAATCTCATGCTACCCAGTGTTGCAGAACAGGCTTGTCGACCATCAACAAGGGAATGGGGACATGGAGCCTGGTGAATGGAGGCAAGGACGAAACAGACACTGTGGATGTACAAGGCCCCAACAGAGCTTCACGTGAAGGGAAGAAGCAGCGCAACCTCTGAGACACTGGTGCAACTCCCCAGCTGGAGTAGTGGAGTGGCAAGACAGGATGATATATGATTAATGGATGCTTCCTTGAACACTGATGAGACTGTGCCATGTATGTTGAGTGGCCCTACAATGAATAGGGCATTAATAAAGAGCTTTGTTTAGTTTGAAATGTGTTGATCAATGAATAAATTGTTATTGATACAACAGGTCCACATGTGTGGCAGCTGGGAGGGTGGAACATACAGTCGCACTATGCTTACACTGGAGGTTTATCTATCCCACAACTACCCTTATCTATCCCACAACTATCCTTATCTATCCCACAAGCATGCAAAGACTTATCCATTTTTCCAAAGTTTTCACCAACACTTTATTAAGTAAAAAAAATGAACCAAGTGTCTCAAGCAAGGATAACCTTTATTAACTTTCTTAGGTAACCTTTATGACTTCATTAAATAAGCAAAATGAACCAAGTAAACTGAATTAAGTGTGTTAAGCAAAGATAACCTTTATCAGCTGTCTTAAGTAAACTGTATGACTTTATCAAAAAAGCAAAATGAACCAAGTAAAGTATCTTAAGCAAAGATAAAGTGAACAGGAAACAACTCAGTCTCTGGCACTATTCTCAGTCACTCTGAGTCATGTCCATGGTTTCAGCTGTTAAGTGTCCAGGGACTGTGGAGGTGGCTGTGGCTTGTGTGCTGGTCTGAGGCACCATTGGGGTTGGCCCCGAGAATACAACAGGGGATGGTGTGTTCAGTAAGCTCTTAGAGAGCTGATTAAGTCCCATGAGGTTGAGAGGCCCTTCATTAAGTACCTGAGATGTGAGGCAGAAGACTGATGACAGGTTGTCCGTTGACGGGCTTGGCTGTGGGGTGGAGGAAGGAGGAGTGTAGTGGGGCTGTCTGGTCTGCAGCTGGGTGAGGTGTGGCATCTGTGGCGTGCGATGAACCTGGGCCTGGACTGGGAAGCTCTGTTTTTGCTGTGGGAAGTCCTTGTAGTCATAGCCTTGATAGGTGAGAGGCTGTTGAAAGCTGTGGAAGGATGGTGACATCACCTGGGGTGGAGGAGCAGACCTAGACTGGGTCAGAGCAGGTTCAGATGGGCCTTGAGGGTTGTGCAGAAGTGCTGTGAACTTTTTCTTCATCACCTGGTACTGGGCCTTGGGAATATCCCTCAAGGTGTGGCTCACGTAGGTGATGAAAGTGTGGTGGCTGGAGGATCCTCTGTCCAAGTGGACCAGCTGAGAGAGAAGTTCTGTGCTGGTCTTCATTGTGTCTCTGATCTCCAAAAGGACAGTGTGGCTCTGGCCCTCCAGTCTGCCTCTCTGCCTGCATCCTGTAAAACTGGGGGTGGGGGTGGGGGTGCATTGATCTCTGGTGGCTGTTGCTTCTTCCTTCATTTGTCACAGCAGAGCGTCATCCTCCAAGTCCTCTGGCATGGGGAGTGCAGCTGTCCGTGGGGCCCTCCGAAGACACCTGCCTGGACAGGCTAGCTGGCTCTTGGCTGGAAGAGGACTGGCTGTCTGTGGGCTGTCTGAGGGAGAAGGGTCTCAGAGGGGCTGCTCCTCAGTGGCAGATCTCACCCTCCAGGAAACTGCACTTGGCCATGATGTACATTTCCTGGTCAGTGAGCTTGACAGCGGCCTGCCTGGATTTCTTGAGGTGTAGCTTGCCATACCAGGTGTGCATGTGTTTCCACCATCCCAGGAGTGCTTCTTCAGTGTACCCCAGGCTCTCTGCCTTGTCTCTCCAAGCTGCCTGTTTCTTCTTGGTGTCGCGATAGAGTCTGTGGCCCTTTCTCCACAGGTACTCATTTTCCATCAGCCATTCCAGCACCTCCTCCTCATGCTCTTTGGAAATGGTGTACTGTTTCCTCTCTCCCTTCTCCCTCCCTTGCCTCTTCCTCCCTCTGGCAGGGCCTTCAGAAGCAGGGCCTTCAGGAGCTTGAGCAGCAAGGCTTTGAGGGCCTTGGGGCTGGTCCACCACAGCAGCAGCAGTAGCAGTAGCAGAAGCAGTATCAGCAGCAGCACCACCAGCAGCACCAGCAGCATCAGCAGCAGGAGAAGCACCACCAGCACCAGCAGCAGGAGAAGCACCACCAGCAGCAACACCA
>BLBF01018190.1:0-38850 GCA_015471245.1 Laticauda colubrina
TGTTTAGCTTGTCTCCCTAACCCTGGTTGGGGAACCCAGGCTTAACAATTTAAATTGTCTCTTCACGGAAGATCTTATCTGGACCTGACAGGCCATTTATTGTTCAAACAGATGCCAGTGATGTGACCACTGTACTTCTCCAAAAGAACCCCCAACGCCATCTGCTGCCCTGTACATATTTATTTAAAAAACTAACAGACACAGAGTGAAGTTGGGCTGTGTGGGAAAAGGAAGCCTTTGCAGTCTGATGGGCCCTCCTTTTCTGGAGGCACTTCCTAGGAGTTCCTGGAAGTACTTTGATCTGTTCAAAGTATGGACTGATCACAAAAACCTGTAAGCTCTGACAAACACACACCCCCGGGAAGCTTTCCCCTAAACAAGTTCACTGGGCTCAATACTTTAAGCCCCTGTCACACTGCACCAACGGATGGAAAGAGGATGTAAAACAGAGTGAAACACTTGCCATCCGTTGATTAACGTGATGCATCCGTTCTGTACTCACTGCATACGTTTTGCTTCCTCTCTATCCGTCCAGCATCCGTTTATTGATGTTTCATCCGCTCAGAAATTTTTCAGCGGAAAATGTATCCAATTCGTCCATTCTGCATCCGCTACGCATCCATTAGGCATCCGTTCTGCATCCGTTACGCATCCGCTATATCCACTAGGGATCCGCTGTGCATCCGCGCAACTCCATCTGCTCCAGTGGTAAACGGACGCAGGGAGGAAGTGGAACGGACGCAGAACAGATGCAGAACGGATGCCTAGCGGATGCAGCACAGAAACAAAGCATGTAAAACGGAAAAAATGTTCGCAGAGGGTACCTATCTCGTATATTAAGGATGTCTAGAGGATGCCTAGAGGATGCAAAGGGACACCTAGGGGAAAACCTATACTGCCTATAAAAAGGGGGAGCAACTCACCTGGATCTCATTTTCAGACCAGCAGCCCTGCGGTGCAGACCTCTGCAGCCTTCATCTGACTCTTGCTCTTCCACAGCATCCAGTCATGTCCACCGTGGATCGTAACAAAGTCCTTTTGGCAGCCACCATCCTTCTGCATCCTTTACGCATCCGTTACGCATCCGCTATATCCGCTAGGCATCCGCTACGCATCCGCGTAACTCCATCCGCCCGGACGCAGGGAGGAAGCGGAACGGATGCAGAATGGATGCAGAACAGAATGCAGAACGGAAACAAAGCGTTTAAAATGGAAAAAACGTCCACAGAGGGGACCTATCTCAGATATTAAGGATGTGTAGAGGATGCCTAGAGGATGCCTAGTGGAAAACCTATACTGCCTATAAAAAGGGGGAGCAACTCACCTGCATCTCACTTTCAGAACAGCAGCCCAGTGGTGCAGACCTCTGCAGTCTTCATCTGGCTCTTCCTCTTCCACAGCATCCAGTCATGTCCATCGTGGATTGTAACAAAGTCCTTTCGGCAGCCACCATCTTTCTGCAACAGTGCGAAGCCATCTGCAGGCTTTGTGAACTCTACTGCGAGAAGAAAAGGAGCCACCCAAAAAGAGTCTGGATCCGAAGATGGTTCGCCCGAAGAGCAGAGGACGGACTGTACAACAAGCTGATGGTGGAGCTCAGGAGCGAAGGCACTCGGGCGTTCCACAACTTCATGAGGATGCCTCCAGCCATGTTTGATGAAGTTGTGCAGCACCTGACACCCAGGTTGACTAAGGCAAACACCAGCTTCCGCCCCAGCCTGGAACCTGGGCTCAAGGTGGCACTCACTCTGCGCCACCTGGCCTCAGGGACTTCTCACAGGAGCATGCAGTACGGCTGGAGGGTGCCATCCAACACCATCAGCATTGTGGTCAGAGAAGTGGTGCAGGCCATCATCGAAGAATACAAAGAGGAGCTCCTCCAGTACTCCTCCACTGAAGAAGGATGGAAGAAAGTTGTAGAGCAGTGGTATCAGAAGTGGAACTTACCCCACACCGTTGGAGCCATAGATGGCAAGCACGTGGCCTGCAAATCTCCAGCCAACTCGGGGTCCACTTATTTCAACTCCAAGGGCTTCTTCAGCATCATCCTCTTTGCGATGGTCGATGCTGACGACAAGTTCATGTACATCGATGCTTCAGTCAACGGCTCATCTTCAGATACAACGCCAGTCACCTCAAGGAGGGGCTGGAACGAAACCTCATCATGGGCTTCCCAGATCCAGAACCCCTGCCCAACGACACGCAAGATCTGCCCTACTTCATCGTGGGGGATGACGCCTTGTCCCTCACAACCTCCCTCATGAAGTCCTACACCTCCAAATACCTCACCTGTGAAGAGAGGATCTTCAACTACAGGCTGTCCAGGGCAAGGAGGGTGGTGGAGAACGCCTTTGGCATCCTGGCCAACAGGTTCCAGGTATTTCTCACCACCATGCAGCATTGCCCAGAGACCGTGAGGAGGATCATGGAAGCTTGCTGCATCCTGCACAATCTCATGCGTGCTCGCTACCCAGTCTTGCAGAACAGACTCGTGGACCTCCAACAAGGCAATGGGGACATGGAGCCTGGTGAATGGAGGCAAGGGTGAAACCTGATCGACACTGGGGATGTGCAAGGCCCCAACAGAGCCTCACATGAAGCGAAGAAGCAGCGCAACCTCCTGAGACACTGGTGCAACTCCCCAGCTGGAGCAGTGGAGTGGCAAGAGAGGATGGTAGATGCTTAATGGATGCTTCCTTCAGCCTGTCTCATCACACGGATGAGATTGGGCCATGTATGTTTGGTTGGCCTACAATGAACAGGGCGTTTAATAAAGAGTTGTGTTTATGTTGACATGTGTGGATAATTATTACATTATTAGTGATAATAAAGGGCAATTGGTGTGGCACCTGGGAGGGTGGACCATCCAGTCCCACTATGCTTGCACTGGAGGTTTATCCCACAGCTATTACCCATCCCACAGGTATCCCTGCCCATCCCACAGCTATCTCAACCCATCCCACAACTATCTTAACCCATCCCACAAGCATGCAAAGGCTTAAACCATTTCTAAAAGTTTCCAGCAAGACTTTATTGAAAAAAAGAAATGAAGCAAGTGTGTGAATCAAAACTAGACTTTATTAACAACAAGCTATAAGACAAAAATGTCCTCTTGGTCGCTCAGTCTTGGGGGTGAAGGGTGCAGTTGCTGTGGAGTTGGCTGGTGCTGGAGTGCTTGTCATCAGCTCCTCCAGAAGCAGAAGCAGCAGAAGCCCCAGTCCCAGAAAAGCGAGCCCATGCTGCAGAAGCCCCAGCAGAACCAGAGTGAGGGCCAGGGGGCAGGATCGTAGCCCTGTCCCTCTTGCCAGGGCTGGCAACAGATGGCTGAGGCTTGCTGTGCTTCCGCATGGTTGTGGGGTTGCTGGCTGGCAGGGAGGCTGGCAGGAACCAAGGCTGGCAGGAAGGCTGGCAGGGAGGCAGGCAGCAAGGCTGGCAGGAAGGCTGGCAGGCTGGCAGGAAGGCTGGCACCAAGACAGGCACCAAGCCTGGCAGGGAGGCAGGCACCAAGGCTGGCAGGCAGACATGAACCAAGGCTGGCAGGAAGGCAGGCAGCAAGGCTTGCAGGCAGACTGGCTGGCAGCAAGGCTTGCAGGCAGGCTGGCAGCAAGGCTGGCAGGGAGGCTGGCAGCAAGGCTGGCAGGCAGACATGCAGGCAGGGCAGGCAAGGCAGTCGATGTGTCTGGCAGCAGGTCTTTCCTCTGAATGGCGACCTGCTTCCAAGCTGCTTCTGTTATATCCGCCGGGCTGTTACAATGCATCCTCCCTGCATGCGCAATTAATGCCAGGCATAGATTAGGCTTCCGCTGTGCATTCCCTGTGCATCCGCTGTGCATCCGCTTCATCGGCTAGGCTTCCGCTCTGCATCCGCTCTTTCCGTTCCGCGTCCACTTCGCTGAGGCCCCCCAGAAGCCCTGTGGTTGCGCCATCCGCTCCCATCCGCTTCCATCTGCTGGGCTTCTGTTCCACATCCGCTTTGCATCCGCCCTGCGTCCTCCCCGCGTACGTGTTATCCGCTCCGGTTATGCATATTTTTGCCCCTTTTGAGAGCGGATAACAATGGATGGAACATTTTGCTCATCCGCTGTGTCCTTTTTACATCCATTGGGCAGTGTGACATGGGCTTAAAATACATCCTAGGAGGGAAGAATTTACTGGCAGATGTGCTGTCAAAAAACCCCCAATGTGACAGCTGCCTGGAAGAAGTCATCCATGCAATGATTTCAGGAACATAAATCACAGCCCAAGCAATTACCAGAGCCCAAGCTAAACATCAAAGTGACCCCCCTGAAGATAAACTGACCACAGACCTAAAAGCACTTTTGACTCACCTGTGGTTCATGGAAAACCGATAGGATCTATCCTTAAGGGATGGATTGGCATGGAAAGGATCCAAACTTTAAATGCCCAGCAACTTGAGATGGTTGATACTGCATCGAAGTTATGACTCCTGATTGGTTGCCATTTGGATTTTAAAAAAACCCTTCATCTAGTCATGAGGCAATTTTGGTGGCCAAGAATGAAAGCTGATGTAGAGGACTATGTCAAAAGTTGTTCTATTTGTGCCACAATGAAATGAGACAAGGAAACTGCCTGGGCTCCTCCAACAAATGGCTGAGCCAACCAGATCCTGAGAGGAAATTGCCATGGATTTTATAGTTGAACCTTCAGAAAGTGGAGGTCATACAGTAATTTGGACTGGAATTTATTTATTCTCTAAGCAAGCTAATTTCACTGCTTGCTCTGGATTACCATCAGCTAAAAAACTAGCTAAAATGTTTGTGAAGCAAATATACCAGCTTCATGGGTTGCTGCGGTGAATAATATCAGACAGAGGTGTCCAATTTACTGCAAAATTATGGAGGGAATTCCTAAGATCTATTGGATCATCTCAAGGATTTAGCTCTGCTTTTCATCTGGCTACAAACTTTGAGATAATGCTTGCCTTGGAGTTTATTGGTTTGGAGTTTGTTAGTTGGAATGCTGACAGTATGATGGGCTCAGTACTTTAATTGGTTCAATTTCATCCTTCAGTATTTGCTGGGAGGGGGGGAATTGCCTTGCTTATGTACTTTCTTCAGTGCTCCAATACACTTGTAGGATGAGGAACACTATGAAATCAAGGAAATATTGGAGTCAAGGTACTTTAAGGGAGATTACAATACTTAGTGTAGTGGAAAGGATATCCCTCAACTGACACTGAGTGGGTAGGGGCCCACCATGTTACTGCGAACAAGTTTGCCAGAAGGTTCCATGCAAAATATCCTCAATGGCCAAGGAGATTATTGAAGGCTAAGAGTATCCAGGGAACGGGGTTAATCTAAACTTAATATTTTCCAAGTGCCCTTTTCCTTTAGGGGATCAGCATGCCAAGATTGAACTACTTTGCTTCTTTCAACCCTATACACTTTTCTACTTGCCAGTGAACTGGGGGGTGGGAAGAGTAAAATGGAATGCTAAGAACATGTGCAAGGGCCGTGAGAGTCTGGCAACCATCAAGGTTGCTTTTGAAAGACATGGACTGTGCCCATAACAAAAGGATGTCTCATAATTGGCAATGTGATCATCCAGGAATGGGGAGAAAGGGAAACTATTTAACTAAGAAAGCACTTGCATGGGAAAACCAGAGCTGTTTTTGATACTTCAGTACCAAAATAGTGTAGCCAATAAAGTATTACCTTTGGGAATTTAAAGTTCACAGCCTGCTAAGCACTTTTACATTTATCACAAATCATGTTACTCATAAGTCAGTGAAACACGATGAAAAAGGTTTAATGTAGAATCTCCAGATGACATTCAGTATTGATAGTAACAATGATCTGTTCAAAGTCAGTGTTGAGAGCAACCACCTCCCCATACTGACTTTATAACAATTAACACAGCATAACCCTGTAATTTACAAAAACTCTGATATTATACCCCCCTGATCCAATAAACATAAAACAACCCTATAATTACATCCATGCACCCTGCAATCATCCTTACACAGCTCCACCTCATGCTCCCTATATTTCTAACTCTACCTTAAAGAAACAGGTCTATATTCTAAACAGCCTGCAGCATCTGGTTTCGCCCCTCCCCAGCAAGACCCCAGCAGGGAAGATGAGCACGATGGTCATATAAGCCCAGCTGCATCACCACCACTGTTCATGATGCCAGCGGGGAGGAACGGAGCTGTCAGGGAAGGACAGGAGCCACCAGGGAAGTGCAGAACTTCAACCAGGGAGATGCAGGCAGGATGTCAGTATGAGGCGATGCAACACTGCATTCAGGTATTCAGCCGCAATGCCACCTCCACTCAGCACAGCAGGACAATGAATCACTGCACCTCAAGACATAGTTGGGACTGGAGTCCAACAGTTTTCTTATTTTGGCTTCATTAGTCAGACAGTTGATATGGTCATTCATATGTATTGGAAAGAATAAAAACATTTTATCTAAAGTCTCTTGGAGTCATGGCCTTATGGACATCAGAGACCATGGAGAGAGTTTTTTCCACAAGAGGGTGTGATTTCCTGTGCTGCCTACATCCTAAAAATGGGGCTTCACTTAATTGCATGCCCCAATTGCTAGCATGCCATGGCCTGGTGTGAGCCCATGAACCAGGAGTTGTCTTAGAGTTTGTATCAGCTGATACAGCCAGTTCAATGAATGGTATCTCTCATAAGCATGTTAATATTGTATATGTATCACCTAATTTCTACATCAGTTTGCAATCATATTACCTAAAGAAAAATTATGTATGCAGTTGGTCCTACTGAGACCTATAAAATTGTTCAAGTAAAGGGAAAAAATGTAACTTTATTTATTTTAATGCAATTTACAGGTTCGGCATTTTCCCACAGATTTCAGCTCTCTTGAATTGAAAGACAAATCATATCTCAATGCATTCATAACAGTCATAGCAAGCTGTTAGGAATATAAGTCACCTAACAGGTATTTGGGTTAGAAATATATAAACCAAGATAAACATTTTAGTACTGTGTCTTTAAGAGATTGCAAAAACTGCAATTGGGTATGGTTTTTCAAACGGCCCATAAGATGGAGCAAGAAACCTGGATTGTCTTAGTCTGAGTCTCAGAAGAGAGTGTGAATGTATCTGTTTCCTTCTGTTGGAAAGTATTGCTGTTCCTCCATTTTTCCTAATTGACTGATATTTTCTGGATTTGATGTAAGTTTGTTATTGAACTGTTTTTGACACTAGACTTTGCTATTGAATTATCCCTGAAGTGAAAACTGACTGATTTTAAGCCCCTGTCACACAGGACCAATGGATGGAAAAAGGATGTAAAATGGAGAGAAACACTTACCATCCGTTGGTTAACGCGATGCTTCCGTTCTATACTCACTGCGTCAGTTTTTTAACCTATCTATCCATCCAGCATCCATCTATTGAC
Source organism: Laticauda colubrina (assembly GCA_015471245.1). Lineage (NCBI taxonomy): Eukaryota > Metazoa > Chordata > Lepidosauria > Squamata > Elapidae > Laticauda > Laticauda colubrina. The sequence goes on from BLBF01018190.1 coordinate 7,395, forward strand.
ATTTCATCCGCTCAAAAAGTTTTGAGCTGCACAAAACTTTTTGAGAGGAAAATGTATCCAACGCATCCGTTCTGCATCCACAATGCATACGGGGAACATCTGTTCTACATCTGTCGTCATCTGTTACGCGTCTGCTATATCCGCTAGGCATCCGCTGCGCATCCGTGCAAATCAAATTGGCTCCAGCGGAAAACGGACACAGGGAGGAAGTGAAACGGATGCAGAACAGACACAAAGCGTTAGTAGAATGGACGGAGAAAGGATGAAAGCGGATGCAGCTTGCATACAAAGCATTAAAATGGAAAAAACATTCACAGAGGGGACGTATCTTAGATATTTAGGATGTCTGCAGGATGCCGAGAGGAGGCAAAAGAACACCAAATGGAAAACCTATATTTCCTATAAAAAGGGGGAGGAACTCACCTGGATCTCACTTTCAGTCCAGCAGCCCTGCGGTGCAGACCTGTTCAGCCTTCATCTGGCTCTTGCTCTTCCACAGCATCCAGTCATCTCCACCATGGATCATCACATACTCCTTTTGGTAGCCACCATCGTTCTACAACATTGCGAAGCCATCTACAGGCTCTTTCACCTGTTCTACGTGAAGAAAAGGAGGCGGCCAAGAAGTGTCTGGATCCGAAGATGGATCACCAGAAGAGCAGAGTACGGACTGTATAACAAGCTGATGGTGGAGCTAAGGAACGAAGACCCTCGTGCATTCCAGAACTTCATGAGGATGCCTCTAGCCATGTTTGACGAAGTTGTGGAGCAGCTGAGACCCAGGTTGACCAAGCAGAGCACAAACTTCCAGCCCAGCCTGGACCATGGGCTCAAGGTGGCACTGATTCTGCACCACCTGGCCTCAGGGACCACTTACAGCAGCATACAGTAACAGCATTGTGGTCAGAGAAGTGGTGCAGGCCATCATTGAAGAATACCTGGAGGAGCTCCTCCAGTGCCCCTCCACTGAAGAAGGATGGAAGAAAGTTGCAGAGCAGTGGAATCAGAAGTGGAACTTCCCCCACACCGTTGGAGCCATAGATGGGAACCACGTGGCCTGCAAAGCTCCAGCCAATTCGGGGTCCACTTATTTCAACTACAAGGGCTTCTTCAGCATCATCCTCTTCGCCATGGTCGATGCTGACTACAAGTTATTGTACATCGATGCTTCAGGCAACGGGTCATCTTCAGATGCCCAGGTATACAATGCCAGTCACCTCAAGGAGGGGCTGGAACGCAACCTCATCATGGGCTTCCCAGATCCAGACCCCCTGCCCAACGACACACAAGATGTACCCTACTTCATTGTTGGTGATGACGCCTTCTCCCTCAGAACCTACCTCACGAAGCCCTACACCTCCAGATGCCTCACCCGTGAAGAGAGGATCTTCAACTACAGGCTGTCCAGGGCAAGGCAGGTGGTGGAGAACGCCTTTGGCATCCTGGCCAACAGGTTCCAGGTACTTCTCACCACCATGCAGCATCGCCCACAGGCCATGAGGAGGATCGTGGAAGCTTGCTGCATCCTGCACAATCTCATGCACACCTGCTACCCAGTGTTGCAGAACAGGCTCGTGGACCTCCAACAAGGCAATGGGGACATGGAGCCTGGTGAATGGAGGCAAGGGCGAAACCTGATAGATACTGTGGATGTGCAAGGCCCCAACAGAGCTTCACATGAAGGGAAGAAGCAGCGCAACCTCCTGAAACACTGGTGCAACTCCCCAGCTGGAGCAGTGTTGTGGCAAGACAGTATGATAGATGCTTAATGGATCTATTCCTTCAGCCTGTCTCATCACACAGATGAGATTGGGCCATGTATGTTGAGTGGCCCTACAATGAACAGGGCATTTAATAAAGAGTTGTGTTTATGTTGAAATGTATGGATGAATGATTACATTGTTATTGATAATAAAGGGCCAAAGGTGTGGCACCTGGGAGGGTGGACCACACAGTCCCACGATGCTTGCATTGGAGGCTTATCTATCCCACTGCTATTCTGACCCATCCCACAGGTATCCTAACCCATCCCACAGCTATTACCCATCCCACAGGTATCCCTGCCCATCCCACAGCTATTATCCATCCCAAATGTATCCCTGCCCACCCCACTGCTATCCTTACCCATCCCACAAGCATGCAAAAGCTTAAACCATTTCTAAAAGTTTCCACCAAGACTTTATTTAATAAAACAAATGAAGTAAGTGTGTGAAGCAAAGATAATCTTTGTTAATAACAAGCTGTAAAAGCAAAATGACCTAAGTGTCCAAAGCAAAGATAAAGTCAACAGGTAGCCACCCAGTCTCTGGCACTCTTTTCAGTCACTCTAAGGCGTGCCCATAGTCATGTAGTCAGTAGCCGTAGCCTTGGTAAGTGAGGGCCTGTGGAAAGCCTTGGAAGGGCAGTGACATCACCTGGGGTGGAGGAGCAGACCTGGACTGGGTGGGAGCAGGTTCAGCTGGGTCTGGAGGGTTGTGAAGAAGACCGGTGATCCTGTCCTTGATCACCTGATACTGTGATTCCGACATGTTTATGAGGGTCTGGTTGACGTAGGTGAGGAAGGGCTTGCGGTTGGAGGATGGGACGTTGGTGTGTACCAGCTGAGAAAGAAGATCTACGCTGTTTCTGATGGTGTCCCTGATCTCCAGCAGGACAGTGTGGCTCTGCCCGTCCGGTCTGGCTCTCTGCCTGCTTTCTGTGGAGGTGGAGCTGGGGGTGAATGTGGGTTGGTCTCTGGTGGAAGTGCCCTCTCCTTGCTCCCACTGCATCAGGGTGTCCTCCACGTGCTCCGCCATGGGTAGTGCAGCTGTCGGGGGGGTCTCTGTCGTGGCACGCTCCACAAATACCTGCCTGGCCACAGGAGCTGACTCTTGGCCAGAAGAGGACTGGCTCTCTGCGGGCTGCCTGATAGAAAGGGTTGTCAGAGGGGCTGCTCCTCAGTTGCAGACCTCACCCTCCAAGAAGCTGCACTTGGCCATCATGTAGGACTCTCGGTCCGTCAGCTTGACTGTGGCCTGGCCAGATTTCTTGAGGCGCAGCTTCCCGTACCAGGTGTGCATGTGCTTCTACCAGCCAAGGAGCAACTCCAAAGTGTAGCCCAGGCTCTCCACCTTCTCTCTCAAAGCAGCCTGCTTCCTTTTGGTGTCTCGATAGAGCCTGTGTCCCTTCCTCCAAAGACACTTATTCTCCCTCAGCCATTCCAGCACCTCATCCTCATGTTCCTCTTCGATGGAGTATTGCCTCCTCTCCCATTCTTGTTCATGCGTATGCCTCTTCCTCTCTCTGGCAGGGCCATCTGGTCCCTCATCAGAGGGGCTTCGAGGTTGTAGGGGCTGTTCCACCACCACCACCAGCAGCAGCAGCAGCAGCAGCAACTACAACAGTAGCAGCAAAAGCAGGATCAGCAGGACCAGCAGCACTAGCAGCACCAGCAGCACCAGCAGCACCAGCAGCACCAGCAGCACCAGGATCAGCAGCTGCAGAGTAAGCACCAGCAGCACCAGCAAAACCAGCAGGACCGGGATCAGCAGCAGCAGAGTAAGCACCAGCAGGACCAGGAGCACCAGCAGGACCAGGAGCACCAGGAGCACCAGCAAGACCAGGAGCATCACCAGCAGAGTAAACACCAGCAGAAGCACCAGCACCAGGAGCAGCGCCAGCAGAGTAAGCACCAGCAGAAGCCCCAGTACCAGGAGCAGCGCCTGCAGAAGCTCCAGCACCAGAAGAGTCAGCCCGAGCAGCATAAGCCCTAGCAGAAGCAGTGTCAGGGCCAGGGGGTGGGATGGTGGCCCTGTCCCTCTTGCCAGGGCTGGCAGCAGATGCCACAGGCTTTCTCTTCTTCCCCATAGTTATTGGCTGGCTGGCTGGCTGGAGCTGTGTCTGGCAGCTAGTCTTTCCTCTGAATGGTGACCTGCTTGCAAGCTGCTTCCCTTTATATCCATGGGGCTGACGCAATGCATCCTCCCCGCATGCGCAGTGAACGCTCTGCATCCGCTATGCATCAGCTCGGCTTCCGCTCTGCATCCACTTCATCCACTCGGCATCCGCTCGGCATCCATTCCTTCCGCTGCACGTCTGCTTCGCTGTGCTCCCCCAGAAGCCCTGCGGATGTGCCATCTGCTTCCATCCACTTCCATCCACTAGACTTCTGTGGAGCATCTGCTTTCCATCCTGGCTACATCCTCCCCCCGTCTGTTCCTTTCCGTTGTCGTCCGCTCTGCTTATGCAAATTCGGGGCACTTTTGAGAGCAGATAACAACGGATGGAACATTTTCTCATCCGCTGTGTCCTTTTTACATACGTTTTGCATCTGTTGGCCAATGTGACAGGCCCTTAACCTGTGAATGACTTTGGACTGCTTATTTTGAACTTTGCTCAAACTTTCTGGAAGTAAAAACCTACATTTACTGTACAGTGTATCTGTGTACTGTGTGTGTATTATTCCAACACTACTCTCTATACGTCTCCCTGTATGTGCTCATTCTCCTAACAGGGAATTACCTCAACACAAACCATGCAAAGCAATGGTGGGATTCAAATTCTTTTATACCGGTTCTGTGGGCATGGCTTGGTAGGCATAGCAGGGAAAGGATATTGTAAAATCTCCATTCCCACCCCACTCCAGACGACAGATACTGTAAAATCTCCATTCCCTCCCCATTCCTGGGTGAAGATTACTGCAATATCCCATTTCCTCCCCACCCCACTAATCTACTTTCCAGCTCTGTTCTTCTGTGAAGGATAACAAAAAAAGACCCAGCTCATCAGCTGAGACTTGGGAGGCAGAGAATAGATGGGGGGTGGGACCAGTCAGGGGTAGTATTTGCCGGTTCTCTGAACTACTCAAAATTTCTGCTACCAGTTCCCCAGAAAACTGGTCAGAATACCACCTCTGATGCAAAGCCATTCAACTAGCTGAATACCACCTTTGATGCAAAGCCATTTTCAAGAGAAAAGAAAATAAAATCTAAAACTTGCTTGCTTTGAAGAAACTGTCAATTTGATTGAAGCTTGTCACACTGAGTTCTCTGCTTGTTGCCATGTTTGTCATTATTTAAGCTGTAGAATGACTACATACTGCTAATTTATTCTGTTGAATTTCTTTAAAAATTGAATATTGTATTTTATAGGATTATAAAAATAATCATAGTGAAAAAGAATGACCTTAACATGAAAGCCAGTTCTCATACAGTCAGAGGCAATGGAATGGGAGAACTTGGTGCGGCCAACTTGCCATGGCCAACTCACCACAGGACAACTCACCATGGCCAATTTGCCATCGAACAACTTGCTGTGTAACAATAAAACAATTCAATTTAAGTATTTAAAATAATTTAAACATTATTTTAATTTTTATCTCTCCTTTTGCATTCTTTCTTTAATGATTCTATTTCACTATTTCTTTGATATTAGTGTAACTCTTCTCCTGCAGCAAATTGTCCCACAGTGAGTTGGCTATTGCAAGTTGGCCATGGCAAATTGGCCACAATGAGTTGTCCTAGACTCACCAAGGCAAACAGGCTGATTCCAGATCAAGTCACTATCAAAAGAGGCTTCTATATAATATAGACAGGCAAAAGAATGCACTAATTTGAAGTCCAGTTCCAATGTAAATAAGTTCTACATTAGATTCAAAACAGTTTCTCAAAGTGTTTAAATCAAACAGCTCTCACTATTTTATCATAAGATTCAGCCAGAATTAGTTTTTTGAATCTTGAAACCATTATTCTGGATACTCAGATATTTTCATTAGCAAACTTAAAATCTGGTTTAAATGGCATAAAATAAGTCTTACTTAGGCTGGTCAGCTATACTCAGAAAGACAAGCACTGAAGATTGTATATCAGGTTAGAAATAGTAGACAATGCAGGGATTTGTCCTGAGAGCAATATTTTCATTAATTACCAGGAGTGAAATTCTACCAGTTCAAACCGGTTCTATAGAACTGGTTGTTATGATTCTGTACAGTTCGGAAAATGGCAAATTGTGCCCCTGGCTGGCCCCGCTCCTCTCTGTCCCTTCCCTCCCTACCCAGTCAGTCCTTATTGCACATGCGTGATATTGCACGCATGCCCCAAATCGTTGACTGCATTCTCCTCTACCCAATCACTCCTTAAAGTTTTTTTCCCCTCCTGATGATCAGCTGTTCCAATGATCAGCTGTGCTTGGATTCTGCTTGCTGTCTTACTGCTTCACTCAGGAGGCTTCCCTGAGGCTCAGGAGGCAAAAAGGGGCACAGTGTGTGTGTCTCTGTGTGTGTGTCTGTGTGTGTGTGCAGGAGGAGGGTGTGGGGGGGGGGAGCTGCAATCCCTTCCATTTTTTGCCTTCCTGGGTCCCAGGGAAGCCTTCTGGGAGCAAAAACGGCCCCCCAGGTGGCTTCCCTGTGGCCCAGGAGGCCTCAAAATAGAGCATGGGGGTGCTGCATCCCCTCCGGCTCCACTTTTTTCCTTCCTGGGTGCCAGGGAAGTCTTCTGGGAGCCAAAATGCCCCCCCCCCAGGAGGCTTTCCTGAGGCCCAGGAGGCAAAAAAAAACACCAGGTGGGTTTGCTGCAAAAAATGGAGAAGCCACGCCCACCCAGTCACATGGCATCATCCACTAGCCATACCCATCTAGCCACGCCCACAGAACTGGTTGTTAAAAATTTTGAATTCAACCCCTGTTAATTACCATATAATTGGGTTTGTGAGTTGCTTATTAGGTTTGCAGACAATTTCAAATGAGGATATTTGGAAATACTCAAGTTAATAAAGTGCATTTAATCTGGCTAATTTGGAAGACTAGCATGAGAAATATACAATGTTCCTAAATAGGATAAGTGTAAGATATTATACAGAATAGAATATAATTCTTTATTGGCCAAGTGTGATTTGATACACAAGGAATTTGTCTCCAAACCATAAGCTCTCAATATACATACAAACAACAAAGTGAACAGTCATGAATCATAAATCATAGTTACAATCATTAATCATAACATACAAACAAGAAGTAATCAATCATACAATATCAATAGGAGAAGGTAATAGGAAAAATGAGAAGATGAGAAGGACAATAGTAATACAACCTACTACTGGCTAAATAATGGTAGGCCTAAGACAGTTCTGTGGGAATTAGGTATTCAGCAAAGTGATGGCACATGGGAAAAAACTATTTTTATGTCCTGTTATTTTGGCCATATTTAAAAAAGATCTATGGCTTGGATGTACTATTTTGAAGAACTACCATACTTTTCTTGGCAACAAGCTGAATATGAGCCAGTAATGACAGATATCTAATAATAAGGCTAAATCTGTTCTGGGAAGAATTAGAAGAAGCATTGAATTGAAAATACATGAAGTCCTTATTTATCCTACTTCACACTGTGTGTTCAAACTTAAGATTCAGTTCTGGATACTACAGTTTTAGAATGATATGTACAGATTAGAAGAGAAAAATCTGGAAAGTGAGAAAAAAGCAAGACAAAGACCCAGGATATGGCTAGGACAATCTGGAAAAAAATATTGGAGTGACATATCAGCATTCAGATAATTAAAAGAATGCCACAGAGAGAATGAACAGGATTTGTTTTCCTTTGTACAAAAACTAAGAGCAGAGATAAGGGTACAAATTGATCCAGAATTTACTTAAATAAAAGAAAGAAAAATCCTGATGGTAGGACATCTTTCCATTAATCTTGGTTCTCCAACTCTGGAAAGTTTAAAAAAAAACATTGGACAGCTATAGTATGTTTTGAAGATAGTTTAATTAGTTCTCTACATGCTGTAGAAAGTTACTCAAATTGATCCTTGTGGTCTGCTCCAATTTCATCATTCTATGATTCATTTTTTCTCCCTAAGAGGTAGAGAACTAATCACCTTCCAGGTATTGCTTTTAGTTTCCTACCAATTTGGTCTAGGGTTAAGGCACTAGCCTAGCAACCAGAAGACCATAACTACTAGTCCCATTTTTGGAATGAAAGCTGACTGGGTGACTTTGTGCCAGTTACTTTCTCAGCCAATTTATCTCAAAGAGTTGTTATTGTTACGGGACAATAGGAGAAGAAATGTGTATTAGATATGTTTAGCACCTTGAGAGGTATTTATGAAAAAATGAGTGAGATAAAAATGAATCAATAAAATATCAATCATTATTGTGAAATGGCTGCTAGCAATCGCAATACAGTGAAATTTATAAGATTACTTCTTGAGGAATTATGGCAATTATAAATATAATCAAGGAATAAGTACATCAATAAAATGTCAAGTTTTCAAGATGCAACAATTTAAATAGCTACATATTAAAATGCATTTCAATTCTACATTAGAGGCATTAAAGGCATTTAATTGTTCAAATGAAAATATATCATACATTTTTCATTGGCAAGATGATTTTACTTAAGCCCCTGTCACATTGCACCAATGGATGCAAAGAGGATGTAAAATGGACAAAAAATCTTGCCATCCGTTGGTTAACGCGATGTACTCACTGCCTCCATTTTGCTTCCTCTCTATCCATCCAGCATCTGTTTATTGACGTTTCATCAGCTCAGAAAGTTTTGAGCTGCTCAAAACTTTTGCATGGAAAATGTATCCAATTCGTCTGTTCTGCATCCGCTACGCATCCGCTACGCATCCGTTCTGCATCCGTTACGCATCCGCTATATCCGCTAGGCATTAGCTGCGCATCCTCGCAACTTGCATCCGCTCGGACGCAGGGAGGAAGCGGAACGGATGCAGAACGGATGCAGAATGGATGCAGCATGGAAACAAAGTGTTTAAAATGGAAGAAATGTTCGCAGAGAGGACCTATCTCGGATATTAAGGATGTCTAAAGGATGCCTAGAGGATGCCTAGAGGATGCCTAGAGGATGCCTAGAGGATGCAAAGGAATACCTATACTGCCTATAAAAAGGGGGAGCAACTTGTCTGCATCTCACTTTCAGCCAAGCAGCCCAGCTGTGCAGACCTCTGCAGCCTTCATCTGACTCTTGCTCTTCCACAGCATCCAGTCATGTCCACCATGGATTGTAACACAGTCCTTATGGCAGCCACCATCCTTCTGCAACAGTGCAAAGCTATCTACAGGCTCTCTGAACTCTACTACGGGAAGAAAAGGAGGTGGCCAAGAAGTGTCTGGGTCCGAAGATGGATCGGGAGAAGAGCAGAGTATGGACTGTACAACAAGCTGATGGTGGAGCTCAGGAACGAAGACCCTCGTGCATTCCAGAACTTCATGAGGATGCCTCCAGCCATGTTTGACGAAGTTGTACAGCGCCTGACACCCAGGTTGACCAAGGCAAACACCAACTTCCGGCCCAGCCTGGAACCTGGGCTCAAGGTGGCACTCACTCTGCGCCACCTGGCCTCAGGGACCACCTACAAAAGCATGCAGTATGGCTGGAGGGTGCCACACAACACCATCAGCGTTGTGGTCAGAGAAGTGGTGCAGGCCATCATCGAAGAATACATGGAGGAGCTCCTCCAGTGCCCCTCCACTGAAGAAGGATGGAAGAAAGTTGCAGAGCAGTGGTATCAGAGGTGGAACTTCCCACACACCGTTGGAGCCATAGATGACAAGCACGTGGCCTGCAAAGCACCACCCAATTCGGGGTCCACTTATTTCAACTACAAGGGCTTCTTCAGCATCATCCCCTTCACCATGGTTGATGCTGACTACAAATTCATGTTCATTGATGCTTCAGACAACGGGTCATGTTCAGATGCCCAGGTATACAAGGAGGGGCTGGAACACAACCTCATCATGGGCTTCCCAGATCCAGACCCCCTGCCCAACGACACACAAGATGTGCTCTACTTCATCGTGGGGGATGACGCCTTCTCCCTCAGAACCTACCTCATGAAGCCCTACACTTCCAGACTCCTCACCCATGAAAAGAGGATCTTCAACAACAGGCTGTCCAGGGCAAGGGGGGTGGTGGAGAACGCCTTTGGCATCCTGGCCAAAAGGTACTTCTCACCACCATGCAGCATCGCCCAGAGACCGTGAGGAGGATCATGGAAGCTTGCTGAATCCTGCGCAATCTCATGCGCACCCGCTACCCAGTCTTGCAGAACAGGCTCGTGGACCTCCAACAAGGCAATGGGGACATGGAGCCTGGGGAATGGAGGCAAGGGCAAAACCTAATAGACACTGAGGATGTGCAAGGCCCCAACAGAACCTCACGTGAAGGGAAGAAGCAGCGCAACCTCCTGAAACACTAGTGCAACTCCCCAGCTGGAGCAGTGGAGTGGCAAGATAGTGTGATAGATGATTAATGGGTGCTTCCTTCAGCCTGTCTCATCACACGGATGAGATTGGGCCATGTATGTTGGGTGGGCCTACAATGAACAGGGCGTTTAATAAAGAGTTGTGTTTGTGTTGACATGTGTGGATGATTGGTTACATTGTTATTGATAAAAAAGGGCCATAGGTATGGCACCATACAGTCCCACTATGCTTGCACTGGAGGTTTATCTATCCCACAGCTATTACCCATTCCAAAGGTATCCCTGCCCATCCCACTGCTATCTTAACCCATCCCACAAGCATGCAAAGGCTTAAACCAATTCTTAAAGTTTCCAGCAAGACTTTATTAAAAAAAAGAAATGAAGCAAGTGTGTGAATCAAAGATAAACTTTATTGAACAACAAGCTGTAAAAGGAAAAAGACACAAGTCAAGTGTCCAAATAAAGTCCACACCCAGTCTCTGGCAGTCTTCACGGTCACTTGGAGGTGTTCCCAGTCTCAGGGGTGAAGGGTCCAGGTGCTGTGGAAGTGGTTGCTGCCGCAGTGCTGGACTGAAGCCCCACTGAGGTGCCTGGCCCCAAGAGGACAACAGGTGACAGTGTGTTGAGAAAGCTCTCGGATAGCTGGCTCAGACCCGTGATACTGAGAGGTCCTTCCTCCATGCCATGGGGTGTCAGCCCCAGTACTGATGAGAGATGTGTTGAGGCTGGGCTTGGCTGTGGGGTGGAGGAAGGAGTAGTGTAGTGGGGCTGTCTGGTCTGCAGCTGGGTGAGGACTGGCGTTGGTGGCATCACTGTCGTTGGTGGCATCATTGGCATGGGTGGCATTGGTGGCATCAGTGGAACTGGTGGCAACGGTGTCGCCCGATGACTCTGTGCCTGGACTGGTAAGGGATGCTGCCTGTGCTGCTGGACCTCCTGGTAGCCATAGCCCTGGTAGGTGAGGGGCTGTGGAAAGCCTTGGAATAGGAGGGACATCACCTGGGATGGAGGAGCAGACCTGGGTTGGGTAGGAGCAGGTTCCTCTGGATCTGGAGGGTTGTGAAGCAACTCGGTGATCCAGTCCTTCACCACCTGGTATGGGGCTTCCTCCATGTTCCTGAGGGTCTGGTTGACATAGGTGAGGAAGGGCTTGCAGTTGGAGGATGAGGAGTCAGTGTTGACCAGCTGAGAGACGAGATCTATGCTGGTGTGGATGGTGTCCCTGATCTCCAGCAGGACAGTGTGGCTCTGCCCCTCCTGCTGTCTGGCTCTCTGCCTTTCTGTGGAGGTGGAGCTGGGGGGGTGGATGCGGGTACGAATGTGGTGGACTTGACATCTCCTTTCTCCCACCACACCAGGGAGTCCTCTACGCGCTCCATCATGGTTACAACACCTGTCCGCGGGTTCTCCACCATGGCACGCTCCACAGAAACCTGCCTGGAGACAGGGACTGACTCTCGGCCAGAAGAGGACTGGCTCTCAGCAGGTTGCCGAAGAGAGAGGGTTGTGAGAGGGGCTCCTGGTGCTCCTCGGTGGCAGATCTCACCCTCCAGGAAGCTGCACCTGGCCATGACATAGATCTCTCTGTCCGTCAGCTTAACCGTGGCCTGGCCAGATTTCTTCAGGTGCAGCTTCCTGTACCAGGTGTGTATATGCTTCCACCAGCCGAGGAGCACCTCCGAAGTGTAACCCATACTCTCCGCCCTCTCTCTCCAAGCAGCCTGCTTCCTTTTGGCATCCCTGTACAGCCGGTGTCCCTTCCGCCACAGATAGTCATTCTCTCTCAGCCACTCCAGCACCTCATCCTCATGTTCCTCCTCAATGAAGTATTGCCTCCTCTCCCGTCCCCACATACACCTCTTCCTCCCTTTGGCAGGACCAGATGGGCCCTTATCAGAGGTGCTCCCAGGTGGTAGGGGCTGCTCCTCCACACCACCACCAGCAGTAGCACCAGCAGGATCATCATCATCATCAGCAGCAGCAGCAGCAGCAGGATCATAATCATCATCAGCAGCAGCGGCAGCAGCAGCAGGATCATCATCATCAGCAGCAGCATAAGCAACAGCAGCAGGATCATCATCAGCAGCAGCAGCACCAGCAGGACCAGCAGGACCAGGATCAGCAGCAGCAGAGTAAGCACCAGCAGCGCCAGCAAGACCAGGAGCACAAGCAGGACCAGGAGCACAAGCAGGACCAGCAGGGTGAGCAAGACCAGGAGCACGAGCAGTACGAGCAATACGAGCAAGTCCAGGAGCACGAGCAGGACCAGCAGGACCAGGAGCAGCTTCAGTAGAGTACGCAGCAGCAGAAGCACCACCGCCAGGAGCAGCTTCAGCAGAGTATGCAGCAGCAGAAGCACCACTGCCAGGAGCAGCTTCAGCAGAAGCTCCAGCACCAGAAGAGCAAGCCCGAGCAGCAGAAGCCCCAGCAGAAGCAGAGTCAGGGACAGGGGGCGGGAGGGTAGCCCTGTCCCTCTTGGCAGGGATGGTGGCAGGTTGCTGAGGCTTTCGCTTCTTCCCCATGGTTGTGGGGTTGCTGGCTGGCAGGGAGGCTGGCAGGGAGGCTGGCAGGCACCAAGGCTGGTAGGAAGGCAGGCAGGCACCAAGGCAGGCAGGCAGGCTGGCAAAAAGCCTGGCAGGAAGGCTGGCAGGAAGGGAGGCAGGCAGGCAGGCACCAAGGCTGGCAGGCAGACTGGCTGGCAGTAAGGCTGGAAGGCAGGCTGGCAACAAGGCTGGCAGGCAGGCAGAGTGCAAGGCTGGCAGGGAGGCTTGCCAGGAGGCTTGGAGGCAGGCTGGCAGCAAGGCTTGCAGGCAGGCATGCAGGCAGGGCAGGCAAGGACTCGATGTATCCCGCAGCAGGTCTTTCCTCCGAATGCTGGCCACATGCGAGCTGCTTCCCTTTATATCCGCATGGCTTATGCAATGCATCCCCCCCGCATGCGCATTTAACGCTCGACATCTGTTAGGCTTCCGCTATGCATCCGCTAGGCTTTCGCTCTGCATCCGCTTCATCTGCTGTGCATCCGCTCTGCATCCGCTCTTTCCATTCCGCATCCGCTTTGCTGAGCCCCCCCCGGAAGCCTAGCGGATTTGCCATCCGCTCTCATCCGCTTCCATCCGCTGGGCTTCTGTTCCGCATCCGCTTGCCATCCGCTCTGCGTCCTCCCCCCGTCCGTGTTATCCGCTCCGGTTATGCAAATTTTTGCCCCTTTTGAGAGCGGATAACAACGGATGGAACATTTTGCTCGTCTGTTGTGTCCGTTTTGCATTCGTTGGGCAGTGTGACAGGGCCTTTAACTAGTTCTTGTATCATGGTATGGTAACATCAGTTTACACTTTTTCAGTATTAATAGAATACGAATTTTCCTATCATTAAATTTGCATTTACAGTTTTTTTTTTAATCCAGAATGAATTTATATGTTGAATTTCTGAAGCACAGAGTATCCTACCATACTTAGATCCCAACTAACATAGGAATTAAGAAATAATTTAATCAATTCTGGTATAACCCCATAATATAACTCCTGAAAAGAAAACTCATTTTGTATGCTTCTCATGTTCCTACTGCAAGAATGAGTATGACTCACACATTGTGTGTCAGTAGGTTTGACAACAATAGCCTGAGACAGGAAATCAAATTTAAAACCAATTTCTTCATGAAAATGGAAACAACAATTTAAAAGTCAAACATTTGTTAGCATCCTTGCAGGCAGTTACAATCTTATTATGACTGACATTTGAATATAATTCTGGTCTATCATGTTGTTCCATGTAAGTGACTGGAGAGAAAAGTATCAGATAAAAAGTTTCTGACCAAACATATGCAACCAAAACCAGTGGAAAAGTTTTGCAACCAACAAAAAGAATCATCAATATCTGAGTAAATAAAATGAATGTTGTCATGCTGCGACAGCAATTAGTTCAAAAATTTATACATCACTTTTTCCAGGGCCACATACAGTATATGGCAGTAAGCTGATACGTAAAAGCCCAAGAAAATTAAAAACATTTAATAATTTTAAATTTTAGATTTATTATGGATAAAAATCTGGTATATTTGCAAAAACATATCAGCAGTAATCCAGAATAAAACTCTTTACCTAGTCTAGTTTACATTAGGCAAAACTGGGACAAATCTGATAATTTTGCAATTTCCTAATGGAAATAATTCTAATCTGTGACATAAATTCCTAAACACATTTTTTTCCAATTTCCTTGTTCATTTTGTGATAATATGTATTACATTAGGAACCCATCCCCCCTCCCCCACTCCCATGTTATTTTTAACTATCCACAGGAAGAGCAACATCCATTGGGAGCTATTCTATATTCACTATGAAATTTATTCCAGCATCACCACTTGCTTTGGCAAGATAAAACTGCCTGATGTATTTCTTCTGTGGAAGAAATATCAAATGCTGCATTTGAAACTTATATCAGATACCTTCAGGACTATTTTCCCCTTATCAATTCATTTCAAGAAGTCTGAGATTTATTAAACATGCATTAACATTTCAAATTTTGTTACTATATTTTAATGATAAATAGGGAGTGGCCTTCATGAGTTCTTTTAAAAAGAAAGCTTTTATCAATATAATGTGCTCCTCTGTTAATGAGTCTGTTAAATTTTCCAATGAAGGAAATGAAAGATTCACAATTAACAAAAAGTCAATTATTTAGACTTATTTACACCTGTTTTTAATTGCCAAATGGATGTACTGTTAGAAAAAACAGAAAGACTTGCCTCCTAAAATAACGTTTTACATCTTGGCATATTCCTTCCCATGAGTTCTACATTTGTAATTACTACTTTAGACTGTTCTACCCTATACATATAGTCCTTGACCTGCAACAGTTCATTTAATGACTGTTCAAAGTTACAACGGTACTGAAAAAAGTGCCTTTGACTGATTTATGACCAATTTTCACACTTATGACCATTGCAGTATCCACATGGTAATCAAAATTCAGACATGTGGCAACTGACTCATATTTATGACTGTGGCAGTGGATCACCTTTTGTGACTTATTGACAAGCAGTGGGAAAGTCAGATTCAGTTATATTACTAACTTAACAACTGCAGGGAAGAAAGGTTGTAAAATGAGTCAAAATCCACCTAACATTTTTTTTACTTAGAAACAAAAATTTTGGGCTCAGCTGTGGGTTGTAACTCAAGAACTACCTATATAGAAAAGGTGGAATGGCAGCTGCTATTGAACCTGTTGTCAAAGCATCCTCACCTCCCAGAACAAAATAGCAGAAGATTCAGTAGATATCTGATGATGCTGGCTGCACCTGTTGACAACTTTCTTAATAAAGTTGTATATTTCACATAGCTTTGTTTCCTATTTCTGTTTTATTCTAGCTTGCAACTACTGGTTTGAAAGTTGTTTTGTGCTGCTGGCAAAATAAAAGGAACAATCAACATGGACCTAAAGCCCCTGTCCCACTACATCAATGGATGCAAAGAGGATGTAAAACGTTAAAAAAAGCTTGCCATCCATTGGAAAATGCGATGCATCTGTTGTGTACTCACTGCATACATGTTTCATATGCTCTATCCATCCAGCATCTGTCCACTGAGATTTTATCCACCCAAGAAGTTTTGAGCTGCACAAAACTTTTTGAATGGATGAACTTTCCACCGCGTACGATGTATATCCGTGACATATATGGGCAACAAACATTCTATGTCCGTTATCATCCATTAAACATCCACTGTATCCTCTTGGCAACCTCTGGACATCCTCGCAAATCACATCCACTGCAGCTGAAAATGGAAAGAGGGAGGAAACAAAAGGTACACGGAACGTCCACACAGAGCATGGAAATAGAAAGGATGTAAGCATATGCATCTCATATATAAAGGATTAAAACGTTTGTATCTGGGATGTATCTCGGATATTTAGGATGTCTGCAGTATGTCTAGAGTATGTAGAAGGACACCTAGTGGAAAACCTACATTTCCTAAAAAAAAGGGGGAGAAAATCACCTGGATCTCAGTATGAGTCCAGCAGCTGTGGTGTACAGAACTCTTCACCCTTGGTCGCTCTTCCACATCATCCATTGTTCTCCACCATGGATCATGACACAATCTGTATGGTAGCTGCGATCATTCATCACCAGAACCAAACTCTGTTCAGACTGTTTCACCTTTTATACACAAGGAGAAGAAGAAGACGTCCAAGAGCTGTGTGGGTCCGAGGATGGATCGGCAGAAGAATGGAGTTTGTACTGTATGACCAGTTGATGGTGGAGCTGAGGAATGAAGACCCTCTTGCATTCCATCACTTCATGAGGATGCCACCAGTCATGTTTGACGAACTTGTACAGCATCTGAGACCCAGGTTGACCAAGCCGAGCAACAACTTCCATCCCAGCCTGGACCCTGGACTGAAGATGGATGGCACTGATTCTGCACCACCTGGCCTCTGGAACCACATACAAAAACATGCAGTATGCGTCGATGGTGCCACACAACAGCATCAGCAAAATGGTCAGAGAAGTAGTGCAGGCCATCATCGAAGAATACGTGGAGGAGCTCCTCAAGTGTCCCACCACTGAACAAGGCTGGAGGAAACTTGCAGAAGAGTGGTATCAGAGGTGGAACTTTCCCCACACTGTTGGACCCATAGATGGGAAGCATGTGGCCTGCAAAGCTCCAGCCAACTCAGGGTCCACTTATTTCAACTCCAAGGGCTTCTTCAATATCATCCTCTTTGCCATGGTTGATGCTGACGACAAGTTCATCTATATCGATGCTTCAGGCAAAGGGTCAGCTTCAGATAGCCAGGTATACAACGCCAGTTACCTCAAGGATGGGCTGGAACGCAACCTCATCATGGGTTTTCCAGATCCAGACCCCCTACCCAATAACACACAAGATGTGCCCTACTTCATCGTTGGTGATGATGCCTTCTCCCTCAGAACCTACCTCATGAAGCCATACACTTCAAGATACCTCACCCATGAAGAGAGGATCTTCAACTACAGGCTGTCCAGGGCAAGACGAGTGGTGGAGAACACCTTTGGAATCCTGGCCAACAGGTTCCAGGTACTTCTCACCACCATGCAGCATCACCCACAGACTGTGAGGAACATTGTGGAAGCTTGCTGCATCCTTCACAATCTCATGCGCACCCGCTACCCAGTGTTGCAGAATAGGCTCGTGGACCTCCAACAAGGCAATGGGGACATGGAGCCTGGTGAATGGAGGCAAGGGCAAAACCTGATAGACACTGTGGATGTGCAAGGCCCCAACAGAGCTTCATGTGAAGGGAAGAAGCAGCGCAACCTCCTGAAACACTGGTGCAACTCCCCAGCTGGAGCAGTGGAGTGGCAAGACAGGATGATAGATGGTGAATGGATGCTTCCTTTAAGCTGTCTCATCACACTGATGAGATTGGGCCATGTATGTTGAGTGGCCCAACAATGAATAGGGCATTAATAAAGAGCTTTTTTATTTTGAAATGTGTTGATCAGTGAATAAATTGTTGTTGATACAAAAGATCCATATATGTGGCAGCTGGGAGGGTGGACCATACAGTCCCACTATGCTTGCACTGGAGGTTTATCTTTCCCACTACTATCCTTATCTATCCCACAACTATCCTTATCTATCCCACAATTATCCTTACCTATCCCACAAGCATGCAAAGGCTTAACCATTTTTTCAAAGTTTTCACTAACACTTTATTAAGTAAAAAAAAAATGAACCAAGTGTGTTAAGCAAAGATAACCTTTATTAATAACTGTCTTAAGTAAACTGTATGACTTTATTAAAAAAGCAAAATGAACCAAGTAAAGTGTCTTAAGCAAAGATAAAGTAAACAAGTAACAACTCAGTCTCTAGCACTATTCTCAGTCACTCTGAGTCATGTCCATGGTCTCAGCTGTTAAGTGGCCAGGGACTGTGGAGGTGGCTGTGGCTTGAGTGCTGGTCTGAGGCACCATTCGGGTGCTTGGTCCTGAGAGTACAACAGGTGGTGGTGTATTAAGGAAGCTCTCAGAGAGCTGACTCAGTCCCGTGAGGTTGAGAGGCCCTTCATCAAGTACCTGGGATACCAAGCAGAAGACTGATGACAGATTGTCCGTTGAGGGGCTTGGCTGTGGGGTGGAGGAAGGAGGATTGTAGTGGGGCTGTCTGGTCTGCAGCTGGATGAGGTGTGGCGTCTGTGGCATGCAATGAATCTGGGCCTGGACTGGGAAGGTCTGTTTTTGCTGTGGGAAGTCCTGGTAGTTGTAGCCTTGGTAGGTGAGAGGCTGTTGAAAGCTGTGGAAGGGCTGTGACATCACCTGGGGTGGAGGAGCAGACCTGGACTGGGTCAGAGCAGGTTCAGCTGGGCCTTGAGGGTTGTGCAGAAGTGCTGTGATCTTCTTCATCATCTGGTACTGGTCCTCGGGTATATCCCTCAAGGTGTGGCTCACGTAGGCAATGAAAGTGTGGCGGCTGGAGGATCCTCTGTCCAAGTGGACCAGTTGAGAGAGAGGTTCTGTGCTGGTCCTCATTGTGTCCTTGATCTCCAACAGGACAGTGTGACTCTGGCCCTCCAGTCTTCCTCTCTGCCTGCATCCTGTGGAGCTGGGGATGGGGGTGGGGGGGTGTTGGTCTCTGGTGGCTGACACTTCTTCCTCCATTTGTGACAGCAGGGTGTCATCCTCCAAGTCCTCTGGCATGGGGAGTGCAGCTGTCGGGGGTGTCTCTGCCATGGGGCCCTCTGGAGACACCTGCCTGGACAGGGCAGCTGGCTCCTGGCTGGAAGAGGACTGGCTGTCTTTGGGCTGTCTGAGGGAGAAGGGTGTCAGAGGGGCTGCTCCTCAGTGGTGGACCTCACCCTCCAGGAAGCTGCACTTGGCCATGACATACATCTCCCAGCCAATGAGCTTGACAGCGGCCTGACCAGATTTTTTGAGGTGTAGCTTGCCATACCAGGTGTGCATGTGCTTCCACCATCCCAGGAGTACATCTGCAGTGTACCCCAGGCTCTCTGCCTTGTCTCTCCAAGCTGCCTGCTTCTTTTTGGTGTCGCGATACAGTCTGTGGCCCTTTCTCCACAGGTCCTCGTTCTCCCTCAGCCATTCCAATACCTCCTCCTCATGCTCCTTGGAAACGGTGTACTGCTTCCTCTCTCCCTTCTGCTTCCCTTGCCTCTTCCTCCCTCTGGCGGGGCCTTCAGCAGCAGGGCCTTCAGGGGATTGAGCAGCAGGGCTTTGAGGGCCTTGGGGCTGGTCCACCACAGCAGCAGCAGTAGTAGTAGCAGAAGCAGTAGCAGCAGCAGCAGCAGCAGTACCAGCAGCAGCAGCACCACCAGCAGCACCAGTTGCAGCAGCAGCAGCACCAGGAGCACCAGCAGCACCAGCAGGAGAAGCACCACCAGCAGCAACACCAGCAGCAGCAGCAGCAGGAGAAGCACCAGCAGCTTCAGAGTCAGTGCCAGGAAGTGGGATGGTGGTTCTGTCCTTCTTGCCAGGGCTGGCATGAGTAGGCACCGGCTTTCTCTTCTTCCCTGACTGACGAACCATGATGTTCTTTGAAGATGTATGTGGCAGCACGTCTTTCCTCTGAATGCTGACTGCGTGCAAGCTGCATCCTTTTATATCCACGGAGCTGATGCAATTCATACTCCCCGCATGCGCAGTGAATGCTTTGCATCCGATATACATCCGCATGGCATCCGCTTTGCTTCCTATAGGCGTCCGTGATGCATCCGTGTCATCTGCTATGCATCTTCCCCTTCCGCTATGCGTCCGCTTCACTATTCTCCCCTGGAAGCCCTTCGGATGTGTCATCTGCTTCCATCCGCTGTCATCCGCTAGGCTTCCTACAAACATCCGTTTAATATCCCCGCTACATCCTACCCACGTCCGTTCTTTTCCGTTCTTTTCCGTTCTGTTTATGCAAATTTTCGCCACTTTTTGGAGCGGATGACAACAGATGGAGCCATCCCCAAAATTTTGCTCATCCGCTGTGTCCTTTTTGCATACGTTTTGCATCCATCAGCCAGTGGGACAGGGCCTTCAAGAAAAAGATAATACAAAATAAATAAGCTTTATAAAGTAGTTCAAATGTCTTACTTAGCAAATAATTTGGGCTCAATTATGGTCATAAGTCAAGAACTACCTGTAAAGAAGGTGCATCCCAGGCAGCTTCTTTTAGTTAATGAGCTTTCTAATTGTAGTTTTTCAGTCTTTTCATTTTTATATGCATTTATAGCAATGATATTCAAAGAAATATGTTGGTCTTCTGCACTTTGGAAACTCTTCTCTCTACTATGCCAGAGTTGTCTCTGTTTTCAAAACAGTATTGCAGTTGGATGAATAGCCAAACAGATATCAATTAGATTAATTTGTATAATGGTAGTATTGAGATCACAGGTTTTAACATGCAGAACTTCACAAGTTTAATTCTTGATATCTCCAAATGAGGTCTAAAAGAGGCCAGGGAGAAGTGATTTTAGTCAGGGTAATTTATATTCAAGAAGATACAGTGATGGACTGATATGGAATAGTGATGTCCAGCATGTACTCTCTGAGGAGTCATAATTCCAAATGTAAACTATTTTAGTTAATATAAATGAGGTAAACTGAATGACTGATAAATGATGTAATATTGGCAATTCATAAATATTTATAAATGTTCTTAAGCCTTTCTGTTCTTCTTGGTTTAAAAATTGTTAGCCTATTTCTTGCTAAGTATATAATAATTTAGTTTGAAAGAAATTCCTATCTCCCGTCAATATTACCAGAAATGATACAAACATCATATAGAAATATAACAAATAACTATTTAATAACCCAAGCAGAAAATATAGTGTTCAACAGATGTTGCTAAGATCTTGACATGTAAATAAATCCCTAGCCGAGAAATGTTACTTACAATTTCCTTTAAAAATCATCAAAATAGAATCATGGCATCAAAGACAACTCAAGCTGGAATCTATTATAATGAGTCCTACCATAATAACTTTTGCTGTAGCAAAGATTTTAAGACATGGACTGAGTCCATCTTTTCGTAGTTAAAGATGTATAGCATACAGCAGTAGTTCCTATCTTTCATAGATACTATATCTATATAGTATAGATACTTATCTGTATTTATCTATCTAGCCATCTATCATCTTTCTCTCTCTCTCTTTATTATCTATCTACCTATCTATCTATCTATCTATCTATCTATCTATCTATCTATCTATCTATCATCTATCATTTATTAAGTTCAGTTCTTTAAAAAATAGTATTCCTGTTAAAAATACAAATGTCTATATTTTGGAAGTAAATATTTGAAAATATACTTAGGGACATTTACACAAACAGAAATAATAAGATGAAAGTTCCTATTCATTGCAGAATTTAGTAAGGGAAGCCTGATACATTTCAGGATAATTGATTCCACTATTGTAACAGTGCTATCATATCCCTCTCTGCTGTCTTCTTTTTTCCAAGGCTAGATATTCCGAATTAATTTAATGTTTCTTCACAGGATTTCAGTTTTGATTTCTTAACAGCCATGTCCTTCTCTGAAATTAAATTTGTCAGAATCTTCCTTAAAACACAGCACCCAAAACTGGACACAACATGCAAGACAAGGCATGATTGATATAGAATTAAGTGGAAACATTTCCATGATTTGGAAATGATATTACTGTTGACAGGGATGGGATTCAAATTTCTTAACTATGAGTTCTGTGGTTGTGGCCGAACTTGTGGGTGTGGTTTGATAGTCATGTGATTGCTGACTGGGTGTGGCTAGGTGGTCATGTGACTTTATCAATTCCTAACTGCTGTTGTATATATCATAATCTGTTTCATAAATTTATTTTCCCCCCTTGATTCCCCTTTTTGTTTCTTCTACGTTCTAGCCAATCGTAACACTTCTTCCAGATTGAGTAAAATTCCATCTCCTCCTTTCCTTTTAATTTTAATGTGAGTTTTTCCATTTCTCCACATTCACAAAGTTTTTGAACAATAAATTATATTGGTGATATATTAGGCAATTTCTAGAATTGAGCCAGTGAAATATGTGCTGCTGTTAGAATGTAGATAATCAAATATTTTACTTTAGAGGGATAACCTTCCTTAATGATACCTTGAAGATACAATTTAGGTTCCCACTCCAATCCACCATGGACAATTCCTTCTAATCAAGTTTTGATTCTAATCCAGAAATTTTTGACCACTGGGCATGTCCACCAGAGGTGGAAGAAGGTACCATGATTCCCTTTGCATTTTCAACAAGTTGGATTGGATGTTGGATATATTTTTGCTAATCTCGAGGGTGCTAGATGCCATCTATATATCATTTTATATAGGTTCTCTTTATAAGACACAGATTTAGTTATTGTAAGATTTCTCTGCCAGATTTCTTCCCAGTCTTCTAAGTCTATATTATGGCCGAAATTTCTTGCCCATGATATCATTGGTCCTTTCACAATTTCCTCAGCTAATTCATATTCCAACAGATAGCTCCTGTCACGACTCCAATAAACAACGGACTGGAGCCAAGACAGCCAAGATGGGATACAACCATAGTCTTTTACTTATCTTACATTGATTTGTGTTACCATGTTGACATTATGATAAATATTCTTCAAATGACTGACATCAACTTCCTGATGAGAAGTGGTGCAATAATAATGATTCATGGCTGGATTTCAAGGGGGTGGTGGTGTAATAATGGTGTGGGGTAAATGGAGGTGCATGGAGTCATCAAGCAGGGGAAAGGTGCAGTTACCATGTTTCTTTAAATTAAGGATGCCAGATGTTAGACAGTGAAGGTGACCGGAAGGTGGTTATGGTAATTATGTTGTTATCCAAGGTATAACATGTATAAATACAACTGTGGGGTGCAACAAAACCCAGAGCTGACTTTAAACA
Organism: Laticauda colubrina; assembly: GCA_015471245.1. Taxonomy (NCBI): domain Eukaryota; kingdom Metazoa; phylum Chordata; class Lepidosauria; order Squamata; family Elapidae; genus Laticauda; species Laticauda colubrina. Next base: position 30,475 of record BLBF01018190.1, read on the forward strand.
TAATTTGATTGCTGTTACTTGTTGTAGTGTGGGAGACAAATAAAAGCTTCACTGAAGCTACACAAGTGAGTTCATATCTTATCATTCACCTGCTCAATATCAGACACACAGCTGACAGAGAAAGTCAGCTCTCCCCCTTCACACCATGTAATTCCTCCAGAGGCTTCCATTCCTTTGGAATCCTAGGACCAACGAACTATGGTTGAAGGTAAAGATGAGGAGGATGAATTGCAGTTTGAGACCAGGAAGAAGGAGGAGGAGAGCCAGCTGGGAGCCGACAGCACTAGTGGTGTTGCGGGTAATATCCCACCTGATGAAGGAACGGGAGATTTGGACAGAGGAACCGATGACAATTTGAAAAAGGTGGTGTGACCAAAGATGCGGCCAAGATGGAGGAGTGGGTTTGACTTAATGGAGGACATGGGGTTTTTTCAGAGTAAGCCTCCTACTCATGTCCCTGCACACTCTGACACCTTTGAGAAGTGGAGAGAAAGGAGGATAGGTGAGAGAGAAGACTGGAGCACATCCCCATCCAGCCTTGGAGCTAGTACTCTTGAACTTCTCCGTGTAAAATATGGGGAATTGAGTATCAGCAGTCGTGACATCAAACATCATTGAGGAAGCAACATGGAGAACACTTCTTTCTTTAGTTCTCTGCTCCAGGATGAAAGACTGTACACATGGAAGAACAACACATGAAGAACAACACACTTTTCAGCCGGGTTTGATTCCTCACTTGCAGAGGTAGTGGGGGGTTCAGAGCCCAAAGAAAAGAAGCCACACACATGATGTCTAGTTGTGAACGTTCAGAGTGCTTACCTTGACATGAATTGCAGGAAGAGTCTTGGGGATTCTCCAGAAGGACTGGCCGCTGGGAACAGCACATGGTATGGTGTCCACCCCCACTGCAAACTTCTTTTGATGGAAATCCCAATCATACAGCTTCATTTCTCAGCCAAGTAGCAAATCATTTGGAATTACATGCAACATCTTACCCCTCCCAATGGTCAATGACAGTAGCAATTACTGGGGTGTTAACCAGAGATGATGCAGACTGGGTGGCAAAGTTGCATAGTGCCTATGCTAGAGAATTGACTGGTGTAGGGTTATTCTTGGATTTGCTTCGTAATCAATTTGAGGATAAGTCTTGAGTACACCAGACTGAGGAAGCAATAATGGCATTAAAACAGAATGGAAGACCAGCTATTGAATACGTCAGGGAGTTCAGACAATTGGCTGGGAAACTGAGAACTTGGCCAGACTGTCTATTGATTAAGGAATTCAGAGCTGGTTAAAATAGAGGATTATGACAGGCTTGTCTCTACAGGAGTGTGCCCCAATGAATAACAGACTGGTATAAAACTATTGTCAATCTAGACGTAGGGTTGAAGGAATTTAGAGAGAAATCTGAAGGTTTCCATGAAAAACTGGTCCAATTAGGACTAATGTGGGAATAGGAAGGGGTGTGGAAGGAATTGTGGCCAACAATACCAGGGGTCGTTTAAATCTTAGGTGTTTTTTTTGTAATATATTGGGACAAAGGGCATTTGAATGTCCTACGATAGATACAGAACATATGAAGCAAACAGAGAGGGGTCCTTCTGGGAATGTTTCACAAATTGGATATAGTGGCAGGGGAGTTAGTAGCCATGAAAAATCACAGGGTGTCACACAAGAACCATCAATAGCTCTAGCCACACGAGAGATGAAGCAATACCACTGTATACCACAGCAGCAGCCGAGAGTTGTGTTGGCACTGTATGACTGTGGTGATGAGAGCCAAGAAGACACCATGGTAAGCTCTCCTGCTAGACCATTTGTAATACCCATAGTATTAGATAATGTAGGGCTTAGAGGCTGATATGGAGCATTGATAGATACTGGATGTACCAGATGTCTGATTAGTCAACGTGTGGTGGATGAACTGCATGTGCCATTTGAACCCCTTCCTATCCCCATGAAGTTCGAGCAGGTTGATGGGTTATTGTTAGGGGGAGTACCAGCTATGATGATGACTGTTCCTGTTCGATTAGAAATTGGAGCCCATTGGAAATGATTAAGATTCATTGTAGTATAGGAAATGCAAGAGGCAGTTCTTATAGGTTCAGTATGGTTGGATCATTTGGTGGGAAGGAAGTCTTATATGGTTCTGGACCATATGGGACCAGAATTGCCACAGCAAGAACCAGAAGTACAACAACAGAGTTTAAGGTTGGAGCCCATTAGTTTGCTTGAGGAACATAGTAGTTCCTCTTTTCCATCAATATATCAGGATTTGGCGGAAGTATTTAGTGAGACAAAGTGTGAGATTCTACCATTGCACCGCCCAATAGACTATGCTATCAAACTGATTTCAGGGGCAAAATTGCCAAACCCCCGGATGTATGCAATGACACTGAAGGAAATGACAGAAATGCAGAACTTTTTAGACAAGAATTTAGTTTGGGGATTCATTCAAGCCGGACAATCGCACATAGCTTCCCCTGTACTATTCTGAGAAAAAAAAAAAAGGTGGTGACCTACCTTTGTGTGTTGATTTTAGAGGACTTAATGCGGTCAATAACCTGTACCCGTTACCATTGTGTCAATAACCTGTACCCGTTACCATTCTATCAGTGAGTTGTTGGCTACCTTATCAACTGGATGTTTCTTTACTAAATTAGACTTGTGTGAGGCATATTATTGGGTGAGAGTAAGACCTGAGGATGAATGGAAGACAACATTCAATTGTCCCCTCGGAAGCTATCAATTTCGAGTAATGCCTTTTGGATTACAAGGGCCCCCCCGCGGTGTTCATGCAACTTATTAATGGTGTACTACAAGAACATTTATACCATGGGGTGCTAGTATATTTGGGTGATATACTTATTTTCACAAAAACTATGGAAGAACACATCCAATTGGTGAGGAGTGTATTAACTAAATTATTAAATGCCAAATTATATATCAAATTATCTAAGTGTGAGTTCCATTGTACAAAACTAGACTACTCTGGGATACCAAATCTCTAATGCAGGATTGGAGATTGATCCAATGAAGGTAAAAACTGTAATGGAATGGAAAATACCCCAAACAAGAAAACAGGTATGAAGTTTTTTGGGCTTTGCAAACTTTTATTGACAATTTATACCTAAATTTGCCCACATTGCACTGCCATTAACCGAGTTTCTAAAAAAAAAAGAAATAAATAGAAAAACCAAAGCCAAGCCAACCAGTTAAGTGGTCGGAACAATGTCAACAAGCCTTTGAAACATTGAAATCATTATTCTCTCAAGCACCCATTTTACGACATCCTGATCCAACAAAGAAGTATTTCGTGCAGGCGGATGTGAGTGATGTGGCCATAGGGGCTGTCCTGTTACAAGAGAACAAAACTGGAGCACTACAGCCATGTACATCGTGGAAGCATGTACATCGTGGAAGTTTACCACTACAGAGAGAGGCTGGGCAATATGGAAGAAGGAGGCCTTCACTGTAAAATGGGCACTAAGTACTTGGAGGCATTTCCTGGAAGGGGCACAGGAGGTTTTTGAAGTGTGGACAGATCACATAAATTTAGAAGCATTACAAAACCAAGATGATTGTCTCCTAAGCAGGTCAGGTGGGCCCTGTGCTTTAATCAATTTAATTTCAAATTAAAGTATGTAACGAAAGGACATAATTTCATGGTGGATGCCTTGTCCCGGTTGCCTCAATATCAATCACCACAAGATATTATAATTCAACCCTTAATTGTTGATTACTCATCCAAAAATGTTGGTCATGTGACTCGTTTAAAGGAAACAATCCATGACACAATACAAAATGCTACTGCATAGGATGATTGGCTGAAAAAAGATTCCCATTTGTGTTCATTTAATGATGGCATAGCTTGGAGGGGAAATAAAGTGTATGTGCCAGCCAAGTGTAGGAATGAAATATTTACAAATTGTCATGACGTAAAACAGGCATGACATTTCAGATTTTTAAAGACATTACATCTAACCCGCCATCAGTTTTAGTGGCCCAAAATGAGGCTTGATGTTGAACACTATGTAAAGACATGCCAAGTATGTGCAACATCTAAACCTGTAGTAGGCAAACCAATGGGACTATTGCAAACAGTATCAGAGCCAACACATCCATGGTGAGATATAGCCATGGAATTTATTGTGGAATTGCCAAACAGCAAGGGATACACTGTAATATGGACCATAGTTGACTTATTTTCAAAACAGGCACACTTTATCCCCTGTAAAGGCCTACAATCAGCAGGACGATTGGCAGACATGTTTGTGACACAAGTGTATAGATTACACGGGGTGCCCAGAGGAATAATATCCGACAGGGGATTGTAGTTCATGGTGCAATTTTGGAAGGCGTTCCTCGTTTTGATGGGGTCTTCTCAGGGACTCAGCTCGGCATACCACCCGAATACAAATGGAGCTGCAGAAAGAGCAAATGCCATCGTTGAACGATATTTAAGATTGCATATCTCACATCAACAAAGAGAATGGGTAGATTTATTACCATTTGCTGAAATCGCTTACAATAATGCACTGCATAGCAGTACCAGGTACAGTCCATTTTATATAGTATATGATATGGAATTCAGCCCAAGTGCAGAATTCATCTTTCAAAAAGAAGACCCACCTGGTGTTAAAGAATGGGCAGAAAAAATACAAGGATGTTGGAATAATGTACAAAAAGTGTTAGAAAAAGCTTCCAGAGAATATAAAACTCAAACAATAAAAAATGACAGGATATTAAACCCTTCCAGGTGGGAGATAAAATGGATCTTTCTTCTAAATATATCAAATTAAAACTGAACAGCCGGAAACTGGGTCCAAAATATTTAGGCCCTTTTGATATAGTAAGAGTAATCAACCCTGTGATAATTAAACTCAAATTACCATCATGGCTAGGGTGGATTCATCCCATTTTTCATACAAATTTACTTAAAACAAGTGTCACTAGAAATGACAAGATATCTATGAAATCAGTATGTGGAGAACCAGAACAATTTGAAACAGAATACTAGATTCTAGAATATGAAAAACATACAATTCAATGTCTAGTATGATGGAAAGGGTATCCCGAATCAGAGGCATCCTGGATGAATGAGTCGAATATGTGTACAGATAGACTGAGGAAAAAATTCCACAACCTTCATTCCAATAAGCCAGGGGCCATTGTATAACCTCTATATACCATTATCCCTTTGTCTAATGTGTTCTTGTATTCTAAGCAGAATCTTGGTAGAGGGGGCCATCTGTCATGACTCCAGTAAAGAATGGACTAGGGCCGAGACAGCCAAGATGGGATACGACCATAGTCTTTTACTTACCTTACATTGATTGTGTTACCACATTGGCATTATGATGAATATTTTTCAAATGACTGACATCAACTTCCTGACGAGGAGTGGTGCAATAATAAAGATTCATGGCTGGATGTCAGGAGGGTGGTGGTGTAATAATGGTGTGGGACAAATGGGAGTGCATGGAGTCATTGAGCAGGGGAAAGGTGCAGTTATCATGTTTCTTTAATTTAAGGATGCCAGATGTTAGACAGCGAAGACAGCCGGAAGGTGGTTGTAGTAATTATGTTGTTATCCAAGGTATAACATGTATAAATACAGCTCTGGGGTGCAACAAAACCCAGAGCTGACTTTAAACATAATTTGATCATTGTTACTTGTTGGGGTGTGGGGAGATGAATAAAAACTTCACTGAAGCTACACGAGTGAGTTGATATCTTATCGTTCACCCCCTCAATACGCACAGACGCACAGCTGACAGTTATATAATTTAGATATCATATTTTTATCTGGGCCCAAAAGTATCCTATCAAATTTAGTGCTCTTTGTTTCTATTCCAAATTCTTTTAAATCTTTCTCATATCTTTTTGCTATTTGGAAATAGGACCAATGATCAATCATTATTTTTTAGTTTTTTAACTCTTGGGTCAATTTGAGCTTTCCTTCTTTGTCTAAAACTTGGTGATATTTGAGCTTTTTACTGATGCCCATTGTATTAGGGTGGAACATTGCCTCCATTGTTGACAACCATAGCAGAACTTTAATATAATGTTTTTTCCTAATATCAGACCAGGTTTTTAACAAAGATTTGCATAAAGTATGTCTCTGAAATTATGAATGACTTTTACTACTCGGGTTCCACAAGAAGGCATGCCACCCTATTTATAAGTCATAACCTTCTAATGTGAGAATTCTGTTGTTTTCCAATTTAATCTAATCCTTTATCCACACTAACATTGCTGCTTTATAATAGCTCTCCCAGGCAGGGAGTCCAAAGCCGCCTCTGCTTTTATTTTCTTGTAAATAAGTTTTCTTAATTCTTGACTTCTTGCCTGCCCAAATGAATTTCATGGTCATTTTATCCAATTCTTTGAAAAACAATTTATCCAACAATATAGGGATCATTTGGAATAAATAAAACAATTTGGGTAAAACATTCATTTTAATTGTGGCAATTCTGCCACAAATGAAATCTGCATTTTGCTCCATATCTCCATAGCTCTTCCTATTTGTTGTAATAGTTTAACATAATTGTCTTCTTTCAAAGTTATTGTTTTGGGTCTTAATCATATGCCTAAATATTTAATCTTATTGACAATTTGTAGTCCCATTATTTCTTCTAGATAATAATGTTAAATAATATTCTGTTTATTATTTGTTATATTTTTAACTAACATTTTGGTTTTTCCTTTATTAATTTTCAACTCTGCTAAATTACTGAAATTATCAATTTCTTTTAATAAGGTTGGTCCTGACTATATTGGATCCTCAATAATAAAGACCATATCATCAGCAAATGCCTCTAATTTATATTCTTGTCTTTTAATCTTAGTACCTTTAATTTTCTCATTTGTTCTAATTCTGTCCAATAATGTTTGTAATAGTGTAATGAAAAGCAGAGGCAACAATGGATATCCCTGCCAGACACCCCTTTTTATTTCAAAAGGATTAGTAAATTCTCCATTTATCATTACCCTTGCTTTCTGGGTTAAATAGATTGAATCTAACATGTTTATGAAGTTATCCCCAAATTTCATCAAGTTTATCTGGCGTTTCATAAATTCCCAGTTTGGGTTGTCAAATGCCTTTTGTGCATCCAGGAAGACTAGAGCAACTTGGCTTCCTGGATGTGTTTCATAGTATTCTAATATATTAATTATCATTCTTGTATTATTTCTAATCTATCTCCTGGGAAGGAATCCATTCTGGTTGGGGTGAATTCTTTCATTAAGAGTTAGCTTCAGTCTTTCTGCCATTACACTCATAAAAATTTTGTCATCTGTGTTTAAAAGAGATATTGGTCTGTAATTTTTTACCTGGGTGGCATCTGCACCATCTTTAGGGATTAATATAATATGGGCCTCCTTCGATGATTCCAGGACTCTTGCTTCTAATAATATCTTGTTGCAAATCTCTAGGAACAAATTTTCGAGTGGTTCTCCAATCTCTTTGTATAATTCGCTTGGCAACCCATCTGGGCCTAGAGTTTTATTGCTTTTTTGTCTTTTAACTGCTTCTTTTAACTCATCTAAAATTATTTTCTTATTTAATATCTTCCTTTTATCTTCCGTTAATGGCTGTAATGTGCTTTCTTTAGAGAATTCCTCTAATTTGTTTGCATCTATTTCTTCTTGGTTATATAAATTCTCAAAATAGTCTCTTGCAATTGTTTTCTTTTTTTCCAATTCCGTCTCTCATATTCCATTATTATCTTGCAATTGGTATATAGTTCTTGTTTTATTTTCTTTTTTCAGTTTATACGCTAGCCATCTTCCAGGTTTGTTTGCATGTTCAAAATAATTTTGTTTTGTGTATAGCATTGTCTTCATTAAATCTTCCTGGTCTAATATATTCAATTCATGTTTAAGTAATATCAAGTCATCCCACGGGTTTTTCATTAATCTATCTTCTAAATCCTTTTGTCTTTTTATTAACAAATAAAAAGTTTTGTTTCTTCCACTTTTCTTTATTTCTGTTGGCTGTATAGGCTATCGAGATACCCCTTAGGTACGCCTTCATTCTCAAAGAATTTGCAGTGAGGTATCTTGTTTTTTATTCAATGAAAAAATACCACTAATTTTTCTTTAATTTTTTGAGTGTATCCTTTTTCTTTCAATAGTTGTGGGTTAAGTATCCACCTAGATTTCTTGTAAATTTGAATTTTCCAAGTTTTTTACAATGGGTTATGATCTGCCCAAGTGTTGGTTGATATTTCTATATTTTTATATCCTTGAGTAGATCATTATTCATCCATGCCATGTCTAACCTTGACCAGGATTTATATGGATTGGAGTAGAAAGTAAACTGGGCCACTCCTAGATTCAACTTCCTCCATGCATCTACTAAATCTAGTTCCT
>BLBF01018197.1:0-15804 GCA_015471245.1 Laticauda colubrina
GCTATCTTAACCCATCCCACAGGTATCCCTGCCCATCCCACAGCTATTTTAACCCAAAGGTATCCCTTCCCATCCCACAGCTATCTGAACCCATCCCAAAGGTATCCCTGCCCATCCCACAGCTATCTTAACCCATCTCAAAGGTATCCCTGCCCATCCCACAGCGATCTTAACCCAAAGGTATCCCTGCCCATCCCACAGCTATCTTAACCCATTCCAAAGGTTTCCCTGCCCATCCCACAGCTATCCTTACCCATCCCACAAGCATGCAAAGGCTAAACCATTTCTAAAAGTTTCCACCCAGACTTTATAGAAAAAAAATAATGAAGCAAGCGTGTGAAACAAAGATAAACTTTATTAATAACAACCTGAAAAGTAAACATGAACCAAGTCAAGTGTCCAAATAAAGTCCAAAAATATCCAGGCAGCCAGTCTCTGGTACTCCTCTTGATCACTCGGAGGTGTGTGCCCAGTCTAATTTTTAGGGTGCAGGTGCTCTGGAGGTGGGTGCTGCTGCAGTGCTGGTCTGAGGTGCTGATGGAGTGCCTGGCCCCGAGAGGACAACAGGGGACGGTGTGTTCAGAAAGGTGTTGGACAGCTGGCTCATCCCCGTGATGCTGAGAGGTCCTTCCTCCATGCCATGGGGTGTCAGCCCCAGTACTGAGGACAGATGCACTGAGGCCGGACTTGGCTGTGGGATGGAGGAAGGAGTAATGTAGTGGGACTGCCTGCTGTGCAGCGAGCTGAGGAGTGGCGTGGGTGGCATCTGTGGCGTGGCTGGCATCGATGTCGTCGGTGGCATCATTGGCGTGGCTGGCATCGGTGGCATCAGTGGAACAGCAGGCAACGGTGCCGCCCGATGACTCTGTGCCTGGCCTGGGAAGGGCTGCTGCCTGTGCTGCTGGACCTCTGGGTAGCTGTAGCCCTGGTAGGTGAGGGACTGTTGGAAGCCTTGGTATGGGAGGGACATCACCTGGGGTGGAGGAGCAGACCTGGACTGGGTGGTAGCAGGTGCCTCTGGGTCTGGAGGGTTGTTAAGCAGCGTGCAGATCCTCTCCTTCACCAGCTGGTACTGGGGATCCAGCATCTCCTTCAGGGTCTGGTTCAAATAATTGAGGAAGGGCTTGCGGTTGGAGGAGGAGGATTCGATGGGGACCAGCTGAGAGAGGAGACCTATGCTGGTGCGGATGGTGTCCCTGATCTCCACCAGGACCTTGTGGCTCTCCCCCTCCTGCGGTCTGGCTCTCTGCCTTCCTGTGGAGGCGGCAGTGTGGGTGGATGGGACTTCGGCAGCGGTGGACTTGATGTTTCCTTTCTCCTACCACACCAGGGAGTCCTCCTCGCTCTCCACCAAGCTTTCAACACCTGCCTGGGGGTTCTCCGCCATGGCATGCTCCACCGAAACCTGCCTGGAGACAGGGACTGACTCTTGGCTGAAAGAGGACTGGGTCGCAGCAGGCTGCCTGAGAGTGAGGGTAGACATATGGGCTCCTGGTGCTGCTCGGTGGTGGATCTCAACCTCCAGGAAGCTGCACCTGGCCATGACGTAGTTCTCTCTGTCCGTCAGCTTGACGGCGGCCTGGCCAGATTTTTTGCGGTGCAGCTTCCCGTGCCAGGTGTGCATATGTTTCCACCAGCCGAGGAGCACCTCCGAAGTGTAGCCCAGACTCTCCGCCCTCTCTCTCCAAGCAGCCTGCTTCCCCTTGGTGTCCCTGTACAGCCGGTGTCCCTTCCGCCACAGATAGTCGTTCTCTCTCAGCCACTCCAGCACCTCATCCTCGTGCGCCTCCTCAATAAAGTACTGCCTCCTCTCCCGTTGACGCGAACGACTCTTCCTCCCTCTGGCAGGGCCATATGGGCCCTCATCAGAGGGACTTCGAGGTTGTAGGGGCTGCTCCTCCACACCAACAGCAGCAGCAGCAGCAGAATCATCATCATCAGAAACATCACCAGCAGGATCATAATCAGCATCATCAGCATCATCAGCAGCAGCAGCAGAATCACCAGAAGGATCAGAATCAGAATCAGCAGCAGCAGCAGCAGCAGCAAGACCAGGATCAGCAGCAGCAGAGTAAGCACCAGCAGCAGGACCAACAAGACCAGGAGCACGAGCAGAACGAGCAGGACCAGCAGGACCAGGAGCAGCTTCAGCAGAGTGCGCAGCAGAAGCACCACTGCCAGGAGCAGCCACAGCAGAAGCTCCAGCAAGAGAAGAGCGAGCCCAAGCAGCAGAAGCCCCAGCAGAAGCAGAGTCATGGACATGGGGCAGGAGGGTGGCCCTGTCCCTCTTGCCAGGGATGGCGGCAGGTTGCTGAGCCTTTCACTTCTTCCCCATGGTTGTGGGATTGCTGGCTGGCAGGGAGACTGGCAGGAAGACTGGCTGGCACCAAGGCTGGCAGGAAGCCTGGCACCAAGGCTGGCAGGAAGCCTGTTAGGAAGCCTGTTAGGAAGGCTGGCAGGAAAGCAGGCACCAAGGCTGGCAGGCAGACTGGCTGGCAGGGAGGCTGGAAGGCAGGCTGGCAGCAATGCTGGCAGGGAGGCTGGAAGGCAGGCTGGCAGGGAGGCTGGAAGGCAGGCTGACAGACTGGCTGGCAGGGAGGCTGGAAGGCAGGCTGGCAGCAAGGCTGGCAGGGAGGCTGGAATGCAGGCTGCCAGCAAGGCTGGAACGGAGGCTGGAAGGCAGGCTGGCAGGGAGGCTGCCCAGGAGGCTGGGAGGCAGGCTGGGAGGCAGGCTTGGAGGCAGGCATGCAGGCAGGGCAGGCAAGGAACTCAAAGTGTCCAGCAGCAGGTCTTTCCTCGGAATGCTGGCCACGTGCGAGCTGCTTCCCTTTATATCCGGGGGACTTGCGCAATGCATCCCCCCCGCATACGCAATTAACGCGTGGCATCCATTCCGCTTCTGCTGTGCATCCGCTAAGCTTCCGCTGTGCATCCGCTTCATCCGCTGTGCATCCGTTCTGTATCCGTTTTTTCCGTTCTGCGTCCGCTCTCCTGAGAACCCCCGGAAGCCCTGCGAACGCGCCATCCATTCTACATCTGCTGGCCTTCCGTTCCGCATCCGCTTTGCATCCACCCTGCGTCCTCCCCGCGTCCGTTTCATCCGCTCCAATTATGCAAATTTTCACCCCTTTTTAGCGCGGATACAACGGATGTAACATTTTTCTCTTCCGTTGTGTCCTCTTTGCATCCGTTGGGCAGTGTGACACGGCCAAGTCATATTGCATCAACTTCCCTTCTGCCTCTGCTGTCCGTATTTCAGTTTTTAGTCTCACTCTCCCAATATGTCTCTTTTCCACTGATCCCTTTCTTGTTTTAGTCTCAGATCACAAATCATAAATGTTGTTATTCTTATCTTCTCATATGTCCAGTCCTCTAGTCCCCTCATCTGATCACTCTTAAACAGATAAATAAATTGGCTATGCCTTCTTGCTTCTGAGCCACTGCTTCACCGCTGGGTTGCCACTCTGCTATTGGACATCCGCCCTCTGTTCTGAGACTCACAGTTCTGCTGTTCAATATCTAAGGTCTCTTTTCCTATTACAGTAGTTCCTTACAGTAGTTCCTTCTGATCAATTTGATACCGCTGGTGCTGTAACTATTGTGTCTTCCCCATTTAGTGTGATCGCCGCAACTTCGATCTGCCATTGATTGACAGATCACTCACATGCCAGAGCAAATGGAGTTTTCTTCAGTGCAGAAGGCAGCTGCCTTCCGCCTTGCTGCTCCTTGGGCTTCCCCACATCTTCACCAATCTCTCCAAAATCTGTGTGCCTCTCAAAGGGCCTCCAGATATGCAGATTGGAGATGAGAAAATGGAGCTCGTTCTTCCCTCCCCACACTGCCGTGGTGTTGCAACCGAAAGTATTCCTAGTATGATTTGATTGCTTATTTGTACCCTATGACCATCATTAAGTGTTGTACCTTATGATTCTTGATGAATGTATATTTTCTTTTTTATGTACACTGAGAGCATATGCACCAAGACAAATTCTTTGTATGTCTAATCACATTTGGGCAATAAAGAATTCATTGTTCATTCTTTTTTAGGGATAAGCTGTACTTAACACCCATTTAATTCCTTCTTCAAGATCATCTTCATACTCTTCTATACTTTGAAGACATAATTGACATAACATTTTTCAAAATGTATTTTCCTACAGCTCCACAAGATATTTAGCAGAACGAACAACTAATATTGCTCCTCTTCTCCAGACTTTCAACAAGAGGCTTTACTGTCATTCAGTATTGTATCCCAATGTTCCCATGACAATGTTCTCTTTGGGTAACTAAGCCAATATTCTTCTATCTAGCTCAACTGTAAGAAAACTCAAAACACAATAATGTTGGACCTCCGTGGGGCTTGAGCGGACCATCATTTTTCCATTGTTATCTCACCTTGCTGCCAGCCACAAGAACCTGGAGATAGATTATACACAAAGTCTTAAAAATGAACCTCACTGTAAATACTTTCAATTAGTTTCAGTTTCTGTGTTTTAAAAGTGCTCTTCCCCATTTAGTAAGTAAATAAGTTTATTGTTGCAACCACAAGTCATAACAATGTGACATACATAAAATATGGTAAAACAATGAGGAAATAAAATAAAAGAATAATAAAAGGGGTACCAATAAAGGAAAATATGCTCAGGGTTGAAATGAGGTGTCTTTGGTGCTCCGAGACCTGCTCAATAAAAAGAGTGTCAGCTACAAAGAAATCAAAACAAGATAAGGTCAGAGTTACAATTAATAACTTTCTAAGTTTAAATGATGAGAAAGCAAAAATAGCAACCTAACAATTGGAAACACATCTATAAGAAGATAATTCAATTTCATTATAAATGGGGCAGTGGAAGGCATAGTGAATAATATCTTTCACTCGACCAGCACCACAGGGACAAATATCCTGTTCAACAGAACACTTACAAAATATCCCTTCAAAACATCCCAAAGGCATTGTCTGCAAGTGAAAGGATGTAAAAGCTGTTATTAACGTTATATTGTTGTATTACTATTAGCCAAATACTGGGAGAGTTTTATATTGGTGAAACCAAAATGAACATTTGGATAGCTATATTGTAATAGCATTGTTATTGACATCTTTTCCAAAATATTTCTCTCTTAACATTGTCTCTCTTTCAAGGCCAGAGTTCCCCCGAAAGCAGGGCTATCAAACTCCAGTCCAACGGGCTAGATGCATCACATACTGGCCACGCCCAACCGTTTAGCAAAGAGGAAAAATGACATGTGATGTCACCGTGATGTGAGTTTGACACCCCTACCTTAAAGAATGGGGAATACTTTATAAGATAGGTGACAAAAAGGTGCCCGATTGATGCAATGTAGAAATTTTTTTGGGCAAAGTGGGATTCTTGAATTTCTAGTTTCTTATATCGATCCAGCAATACGAAATGTATTCTGATAATGATGGATAGATAGTACTATTTCCATCCTTAGATAAGTAGCAGGTGTGTGTCCAAATCATCTTTATGGAATTGTTGTGGATTATTTCCAATAACCAATTACTTGGCAATAACCACCTCATCCCACCTCGAGATCTAGGCCCTATATAGTATCTGGAGAGCCATTTTATCTGGATGTTCTTCTTTTGAATAGGAACTTTCAGAATAGACCCCAATGTTCATTGGACCGTTGCTAGAATGGTGATTAAATATGTTTCTTCTCCATAGGAGATTTATGAATGGTTGTGTCTAGATATTTAAAAGAGGTGTATTGCTCAATTTAGTAGGCACTGATCATCAATTTTTGTCTAACAGTGCTTCTATCAAAAAAATACCACTTTTATTCCATGATAATCAATCTGGCCAATTATTTTTGAAAGCCAGTCTTGGTACAGGAAATGAAAGCCTTATTGTAAACATACTGTGTATTAAAATTGATATTTTCTATCCATTTGCAGCACCCTGTAGTGACATGACTGCAATTTATATTATCTTTTTCCATTGGGAAAAATTGGCTCATTTATTGAATGCTAAAAACTTCAAAAAGAAAAAAAAATCAGATCCAGTCACATGATGCCTCAACTTATGATTGCAATGACTTACAACCATAATTTCTGGCTCAGTGGTCATAAATCAAGTACTACCATTACTTCAAAATTATAATCGCTAAAATGACTTTAAGGCCCTGTCACATCGGCTGACGGATGCAAAAAGTATGTAAAAAGGACACAGCGGACGAGAAAACGTTCCATCCGTTGTTATCCGCTCTCAAAAGTACCCCAAATTTGCATCAACAGAGCGGACAACAACGGAAAGGAACGGACGGGGAGAGGGCGTAGCGAGGATGTAAAACGGATGCTCCACGGAAGTCTAGTGGATGGAAGCAGATGGCACATCCGCAGGGCTTCTGGGGGAGCACAGCGAAGCGGACGTGCAGCGGAAGGAGCGAATGCAGAGTGGATGCCTAGCAGATGACACGGATGCATCATGGATGCCTAGCGGATGCCTAGCGGATGCCAAGTGTTCACTCCACATGTGGGGAGGATGCATTGCATCAGCCCCGTGGATATAAAAGGATGCAGCTCACAAGCAGGTCACCATTCAGAGGAAAGACATGCTGACAGACACATCTCCAGCCAACAACTATGGGAAAGAAGAGGAAGCCTGTGCCTACTCCTGCCAGCCCTGGCAAGAAGGACAGGGCCACCATCCCACCCCCTGGTGCTGACTCTGTTGGTGCTGGTGCTACTGCTGGTGCTGCTCCTGGTGCTGGTGCTTCTGCTGGTGCTTACTCTGCTGGTGCTGCTCCTGGTGCTGGTGCTTCTGCTGGTGCTTACTCTGCTGGTGCTGCTCCTGGTGCTGGTGCTTCTGCTGGTGCTTACTCTGCTTGTGCTGCTCCTGGTCCTGCTGCTGCTGCTGCTGGTCCTGCTGGTGCTGCTGGTGCTCCTGGTGCTGCTTTTGCTGCTGTTGTTGTTGCTGCTGCTGCTGCTGGTGGTGTAGTTGACCAGCCCCTAGAACCTCAAAGCCCTTCTGATGAGGACCCAGAAGGCCCTGCCAGAGGGAGGAAGTGGCAATCACGCAATAGGGAGAGGAGACAGTACTCCATCGAAGAGGAACATGAGGATGAGGTGCTCGAATGGATGAGAGAGAATGAGTACCTCTGGCGGAAAGGATACAGGCTCTATCGAGACACCAAGCAGAAGCAGGCAGCTTGGAGAGAGAAGGCGGAGAGCCTGAGCTACACTTCGGAGGTCCTCCTCGGGTGGTGGAAGCACATGCACACCTGGTACGGGAAGCTGCACCTCAAGAAGTCTGGCCAGGCTGCGGTCAAGCTCATCAACCAGGAGACCTACATGATGGCCAAGTGCAGCTCCTTGGAGGTTGAGGTCCGCCACCGAGGAGCAGCCCCTCTGTCAACCCTCTCTCTCAGGCAGCCCACAGAGACCCAGTCCTCTTCTGGCCAAGAGTCAGCTCCTGTGTCCAGGCAGGTATCTGTGGAATGCTCCACGACGGATCCCCCCCCCAGCTGCACTCCCCATGGCGGAGCGCGTGGAGGACCCCCAGACGCAGTTGGAGCAAGAATAGGACGCTGACACCAGAGACAAACCCACACCCACCTCCACAGAAAGCAGGCAGAGAGGCCGACCGGAGGGACAGAGCCACACTGTCCTGCTGGAGATCAGGGACACCATCAAAAGCAGCGTCGATCTCCTCTCTCAGCTGGTACACACCGACATACCATCCTCAAACCGCAAGCCCTTCCTCACCTACGTCAACCAGACCCTCATGGACATGTCCGAATCACAGTACCAGGTGATAAAGGAGAGGATCACAGGTCTTCTGCACAACCCTCCAGGCCCAGCTGAACCTGCTCCGACCCAGTCCAAGTCTGCTCCTCACCCCAGGTGATGTCACAGCCCTTCCAAGGCTTTCCACAGGCCCTCACCTACCAAGGCTACGGCTACCAGGATTTCCAGCAGCACAGGCAGCCCTTCCCAGTCCAGGCACAAGTTCATCATACACCACCGGTGCCACCGATGCCACCGATGCCACTGACACCTCACCTCGCTCACCTGCAGACCACACAGTCCCACTACACTCCTCCTTCCTCCACCCCACAGCCAAGCCTGGCCTCAGAACATCTGTCATCGGTCTTGGGACTGACACCCCATGTCATGGAGGAAGGGGCTCTCAACATCATGGGACTGAGCCAGCTCTCTGAGAGCTTCCTCCACACACCATCCCCTGCTGTCCTCTCGGGGCCAGGCACCCCAATGGCGCCTCAAACCAGCACTCCAGCAGCAGCCACCTCCACAGCAACTGGACCCTTCACCCCTGAGACTATGGGCATGCCTCAGAGTGACTGAGAAGAGTGCCAGAGACTGGGTTGCTACCTGTTGACTTTATCTTTGCTTGGGACACTTTACTTGGGTCATTTTGCTTTTACAGCTTGTTATTAATAAAGTTTGTGTTTGCTTCACAAACTTGGTTCAGTTCTTTTAGTCAATAAAGTCTTGGTGGAAACTTTTAGAAATGGTTTAAGCCTTTGCATGCTTGTGGGATGGGTTAGGATAGCAGTGGGATGGGCAGGGATACCTGTGGGATGGGTAATAGCGGTGGGATGGGTTAGGATAGCAGTGGATTGGGCAGGGATACCTGTGGAATGGGTAATAGCTGTGGGATAGAAAAACCTCCAGTGCAAGCATAGTGGGACTGTATGGTCCACCCTCCCAGGTGCCACACCTATGGCCCTTTATTATCAATAACAATGTAATCATTAATCAACACATTTCAACATAAACTCTTAATTAAATGCCCTGTTCATTGTAGGGCCACTCAACATACATGGCACAATCTCATCAGTGTGATGAGACAGGCTGAAGGAAGCATCCATTAAGCATCTACCATCCTGTCTTGCCACTCCACTGCTCCAGCTGGGGAGTTGCATCAGTGTTTCAGGAGGTTGCACTGCTTCTTCCCTTCACGTGAAGCTCTGTTGGGGCCTTGCACATCCACAGTATCTATCAGGTTTCGCCCTTCCCTCCATTCACCAGGCTCCATGTCCCCATTGCCTTGTTGGTGGTCCACGAGCCTGTTCTGCAACACTGGGTAGAGGGTGCGCATAAGATTGTGCCGGATGCAGCAAGCTTCCACGATGTTCCTCACAGTCTCTGGGCGATACTGCATGGTGGTGAGAAGTACCTGGAACCTGCTGGCCAGGATGCCAAAGGCGTTCTCCACCACCCATCTTGCCCTGGACAGCCTGTAGTTGAAGATCTTCTCTTCACGGGTGAGGCATCTGGAAGTATAGGGCTTCATGAGGTAGGTTCTGAGGAGGAAGGCGTCATCCCCCACGATGAAGTAGGCCACATCTTGTTTGTCGTTGGGCAGGGGGTCTGGATCTGGAAAACCCATGATGAGGTTGCGTTCCAGCCCACCCTTGAGGTCACTTGCGTTGTATACCTGGGCATCTGAAGATGACCCGTTGCCTGAAGCATCGATGTACATGAACTTGTAGTCAGCATCAACCATGGCGAAGAGGATGATGCTGAAGAAGCCCTTGTAGTTGTGATAAGTAGACCCTGACTTGGCTGGAGCTTTGCAGGCCACGTGTTTCCCATCTATGGCTCCAACGGTGTGGGGGAAGTTCCACTTCTGATACCACTGCTCTGCAACTTTCTTCCAGCCTTCTTCAGTGGAGGGGCACTGGAGGAGCTCCTCCAGGTATTCTTCGATGATGGCCTGCACCACTTCTCTGACCACAATGCTGATGGTGTTGTGTGGCACTCTCCAGGCATACTGCATGCTCCTGCACGTGGTCCCTGAGGCCAGGTGGCGCAGAGTCAGTGCCACCTTCAGCCTAGGGTCCAGGCTGGGCTGGAAGCTGGTGTTTGCCTTGGTCAACCTGGGTCTCAGCCGCTCCACAACTTCGGCAAACATGGCTGGCGGCATCCTCATGAAGTTCTGGAATGCATGAGGGTCTTCGTTCCTCAGATCCACCATCAGCTTGTTATACAGTCCGTACTCGGCTCTTCTCGCGATCCATCTTCGGACCCAGACACTTCTTGGATGCCTCCTTTTCTTCCCATAGAACAGGTGAAAGAGCCTGTAGAGGGCTTCGCACTGTTGTAGAACGATGGCGGCTATCAAAAGGAGTGTGCGACGATCCATGGTGGAGATGACTGGATGCTGTGGAAGAGCAAGATGAAGGCTGAAGAGGTCTGCACAGCAGGGCTGCTGGACTGAAAGTGAGATCCAGGTGATTTTTCCCCCTTTTTATCGGAAATATAGGTTTTCCACTAGGTGTCCTTTTGCATCCTCTAGACATCCTCCAGAAATCCTAAATATCCGAGATACATCCCCTATATGAATGTTTTTTCCATTTTAATGCTTTATATGCGAGCTGCATCTGCTTTCATCTTTTCTACGTCCATGCTACTAACGCTGCGTGTCCGTTCTGCGTCCATTTCGCCTCCTCCTGTCTGTTTTCCGCTGGAGCGGATGTGAGTTGTGCGGATGTGAGTTGCGCAGATGCGCAGCGGATGCCTAGCGGATATAGTGGATGCGTAACAGATGACGACGGACATATAACGGATGTTCCCCGTATGCGTAGCGGATGTATAACGGACGCGTTGGATACTTTATCCGCTCAAAAAGTTTTGTGCAACTCAAAACTTTTTGAGCGGATGAAATCTCAGTAGAGGGATGCTGGATGGATAGAGAGTATGAAAAATGGACGCAGTGAGTACAGAACGATGCATCGTGTTCACCAACGGATGGAAGTGCTTCTCTCCGTTTTATGTCCTCTTTCCATCCGTTGGTGCTGTGTGACATGGGCTTTAAGCTGTGTTCACAATGAACTCGGGATGAGACCAAAGTAAAATTGTAGGGATGTAATTTAAACATGCTTAGAGAAATATGTTTGTCCAAGGTAGAGAAACACAAAGATCAGCTAATAGATGATTATCAAAAAGTATTTTTGGTTTTAAGCTACATTACACTGTAAAAAATATCACAGCAATGCTGCTTCCATTGATTTTAAAAGACTTGGAGCCTCTTTTAATCTTTCAAATAAAGCAATTTCATAAATTTAACAAAAAATGTTACAAATATGTTAAAAATATTCCTCATGTTCTTGTTTGTTTATCCTCATACAGCTTCATGCAAAATGTTTGGGCTATTTTTATTTCAATTGTAACATGATATGTTAGTTTTCACTTTAAAGGCTTCGAAATATGCCTGCATTCAGAACAGATATTAACAAATGGTGGAAAAAAATTTGAATATATATTCTAGTGCATATATATGCCTTCTACATCATGCAGTATCACATCGCCATCATGTGATGTATCACATCATTTTTACCCTTGGTGGAGCTGGGGTAGGCATGGCCTGCACATGATGCATTCAGCCTGTGCCCCGCAGTTTGACACCCTTATTCTACACCATAGAATTTTGCAAGTATCTTTTGAGGAAAATTCCATTTATGCTAAACAGTCTAAGTATGGCATCTAAATCTGAAGTTTTTATCAATACCTAAAGTGCTGCAGGACAAAATTTTCATTCAGTAGGATCAAGTTTTATAATCCTCCTTTGTATAAATCAAGATTAATGATTATGTATGTGAGTAAATTTATTTCCAAAGGCCACACTGATATTTATTATGGATCTGAGCACTTATATATACAGGGAATCTGATAATAACGTTGCCAGCTTTGGAACCATATTAGCACCAGACATTTGCACACTGCCACATTCTTGAGCCTGGGAAAATGGGAGTGGGGAATTTCTTGGAGTGTATGTGGTTAGACATAATACCATTCTTCTTTTAAGTAAAGGTCATGTTATTTCTGCACCTGGTTGAGAGGAAGTCTCAAGTTGGGATGGATGGTGATTGGGGTATGTGATGTAATGATGGATGCAGGGGGTGGATTTGTAATTTTTTACTTATTGCAAGGAAGCCTGGAACTTTCAGATTTGGGATTTCCCAGATGTGCTAGTTAACTACTCTAATAAAAAGAACTTTGAAGAGGACGTGTGTCTTGGAGTTATTTGTTGGGAGTGGAGGTTTTCTGGAATGCTGACAAACATTGGGAATAAAACATGCATTAATTGTTGTTGCTCAGGTAACCGTAACAGAGATAGTAGACAATGTTCTGTAGGGTATATAGATGTAAATTTGGTGGCAGGTACCATTTTGATAAATTACTGGTAAATTTTTATTTTATTTAATCAAACGTACAGATTACTTCAATCACAGTCACAAATTTAGAAGGCTATGTCCTTTCTGGTTGCTATCGGTATTTGTGAATGGGCAAGCCTCTCCCTAGCAGCCATTTTGTGAGAGTATTCATATGTTCTCAATGTTCAAGTATGCCTACCAAATCAAAAATCTGGAGGCTACTGTGCTAATAAGCTCGTGGCTTGGAATTCAAATTGGTGCATCTGACTTTATTTTGTAATTCCAAAGGAAACAATAGCACTATAAAAAGGAACTCTCCTGAAGAAGCTCCAATCTTCATTTTTTTCCTCGGTGCTTGAAGAATATCTGTTCTTATCATGCATGGAGATTCACAGTGGCAGTTTGAGTTTTTAAAGACTGCATTCATAAGATTAGAAAATATTCTTTAAGAGTAGTTATTCCAAAATTCCAAGTTTCATTTTAAAATCAGTAATTTCAATAGAATGGGTGGAACCTGGGAACAACAATCCTAAACTATAGGTGGAGAGAGTCAGGTTCATCCCTTACAGTGAAGCTGTAAGATGAAAAAACCTGTTGAGGTGCTTGCTAAACCTGCTTTGTTAGGAAATTTGGCTTATTTTGTACCAAATTAGAAGCTACTAAAGAATTAGCTACTCCAGGTTTCGCAGAGAATATTAAGTGAACTGTCTCATCAGAAATAAAAGACATGGGAAAAGACTACATGGCTCCAAAAAAGTGAATGTATTCTTAGAATACCCTTTCTTCAAACACTGTTGTTCTTCACATTTTTGTGAAAAGTTTGTGTTTTGCTTAGCATTTAATAAGGATGTGATTCACAAAATAAATGAAATTGAAGACAAAGAAAGACAAAGAAAGGAAATGGAGCAATGATATAAAATAAATGGAACAGAGCTAAATCTTGATTACACTGATACCATTCACTGTATCTTTCCATACCTTTGTATCTTTCCAAATTATCCTTTCTTTCACCTTGTCCATATATCACTCCCCACATTGCCTTTTGAAAACTGAACTTCTTAACTTTCTTTTATTAGGATTTCTTCATCCAACAAGAAGATTTTCTCAAATTTCTTTTTTTAGGATTTCTTCATCCAATAAGAAGACTTTCTTAGGTTCTCTGCAAATCATTCAGTTTTTAGGCTAAGACCATGATATTATCTGCATAAAAATATTGCAAACATTCACATTCCAAAAATGCCTCCAACATTACCACAAGTGTTCATAAGTAATTATCCATAAATAAATTAAACAATCAAGAGGATTGGGTAAAACATACCCATGTTTTACTTCTTGCTCAATGTAGAATGTTTACTAAATGTTTCAGTTATTCTTACGCATGTAAGAACTTCCATTATATATTCCTCATATCATATTCAGCAGCTAAATTTTAACAGTATATTCATACAAAACATCCCACAATTCAAAATTATTCATTTCATCCTATTCTTTCAACATGTACTGTCTCACATTCATATATATTTTTAATAACCTGCCTTGGCAATGCACGAGCCAACTTTTGTTATCCCTTGTATACTTTCAATTACAATTCAGGCAAAGAGATGCATTTAAACTGATCCCTCTAAAGATGAGACAATCGGTTTAGAAATGTTTCCCTTCATATACTGGCACATTGGCAGCATTTTTTCCTAAACTGTCAAAAACGCACAGGTGTTTGATAAGCTATACAGCCATACCCATAAGCAAAATCACATCTTAGCTGTTCTTGGATTGTGACAGATTATAAATATTGAAGATTAAATAAATAAATACTTCAATGTTTTTCCACTAATATCCACCTTATATCTGCTACTTGTTTTTCAAGATTCTTTCAACATTTATATCTTCCTTTTCATCATTTGTTTTGATATTTAGATTTAAATTTTATCTTATAAACTTGAATATATCACTAACATTTCCATACAAACATCTACAAAATTCCTTGCAATATTGCCCCACTTCTTTCAGTTTAGATCAGTGGGCCATGGCCCACTGGTGATCTATGAGAAAATTTTGGTGGGCCGCAGAGAAATGTCCCCCCAAAGCACCCCCAAAGCAATTAATCCAGGCTGTGCCCTGGATTATGGCCTACCCACCAACTGGCTTCCATCCTTTGGCTGAGCGCAAACCTGCAAAAAGCAGCATAGCCCTCACAGGCTAAGACAAGGTAATGGTGCTGTTGCAGCAAGAGTGGGCTGGCGGCACAGGCAGGCTGAAGCAGCAATGGAGATGGCTGGAAGGTGCAGGAGCACCATGCTACTTAAGGGCCTGTCACATAGGCCAACGGATGCAAAAAGTATGTAAAAAGGACACAGCGGACGAGAAAATTTTCCATCCGTTGTTATCCGCTCTCAAAAGTGCCCCAAATTTGCATAAACAGAGCGGACAAGAACGGAAAGGAACAGACGGGAAGAGGATGTAGCGAGGATGTTAAGCGGATGCTCCACAGAAGCCTAGCAGATGGAAGCGGATGGAAGCGGATGGCACATCTGCAGGGCTTCCGGGGGAGCACAGCGAACCAGACGCACAGTGGAAGGAGCGGATGCAGATGGATGCCTAGCGGATGACGCGGATGCAGAGCGGACTCCTAGCGGATGCCTAGCGGATGCCTAGCGGATGCAAAGCGTTCACTGTGCATGCGGGGAGGATGCATTGAATCAGACAGGCGGATCTAAAAGAATGCAGCTCGCAAGCAGGTCACCATTCAGAGGAAAGACCTGCTGCCAGACACATCTCCAGCCAACAACCATGGGGAAGAAGAGGAAGCCTGTGCCATCTTCTGCCAGCCCTGGCATGAAAGACAGGGCCACCATCCCACCCCCTGGCCCTGACTCTGCTTCTGCTGGGGCTTCTGCTGCTGGGGCTGACTCTGCTGGTGCTGGGGCTTCTACTGGTGCTGCTCCTGGTGCTGGGGCTTCTGCTGGTGCTTAATCTGCTGGCGCTGCTCCTGGTGCTGGTGCTTCTGCTGGTGCTTACTCTGCTGGTGCTGCTCCTCATCCTGCTGGTGCTGCTGGTGCTGCTTTTGCTGCTGCTGTTGTTGCTGCTGCTGGTGGTGGTGGTGTGGTGGAGCAGACCCTAGAACCTCGAAGCCCCTCTGATGAGGGCCCAGGAGGCCCTGCCAGAGGGAGGAAGAGGCATACACGAGATAGGGAGAGGAGGCAATACTCCATCGAAGAGGAACATGAGGAGGAGGTGCTTGAATGGCTGAGGGAGAACGAGTACCTATGGCGGAAGGGACACAGGCTCTATCGAAACACCAAGAGGAAGCAGGCGGCTTGGAGAGAGAAGGCAGAGAGCCTGGGCTACACTTCGGAGGTCCTCCTCGGGTGGTGGAAGCACATGCACACCTGGTACGGGAAGCTGCACTTCAAGAAGTCTGGCCAGGCCGCAGTCAAGCTCACCGACCGGGAGACCAACGTGATGGCCAAGTGCAGCTTCTTGGAGGGTGAGATCTGCCACCGAGGAGCAGCCCCTCTGTCTATCCTCTCTCTCAGGCAGCCCACAGAGAGCCAGTCCTCTTCTGGCCAAGGGTCAGCTCCTGTGTCCAGGCAGGTATCTGTGGAGCGCCCCACGATGGAGCCCCCCCCGACAGCTGCACTCCCCGTGGCAGAGCGCATGGAGGACCCC
>BLBF01018198.1:0-21088 GCA_015471245.1 Laticauda colubrina
CTTCTTCTTCTTCTTCTTCTTCTTCTTCTTCTTCTTCTTCTTCTTCTCCTTCTCCTCCTTCTCCTCCTCCTTCTCCTTCTCCTCCTCCTTTTTTTTCTCATTGGTATCTCTGCTTCATGTTCTAATTCAGTGTAGTCTTCTGTGAAATTGTTTTCTCTGCAAAGGCAGAATTTCTACGTCTCTGGTAATTTCAGTATAATAATCCTTGGCTTTGTGAAAAAGTAGAAGGGATGCTCTGTGCACTCAGAAGGTGGGAGACCAGTGATACTGAAGACTTTGGGGCAGCATATATCTTGTAGATTTAAAAAAGAAAAATTCACCTGGAAAACCAGGTAATAACAATAGCTGAGTGGTCAGTGTCCACAACACCCAATTCTACCCAGATTCCATGCAGAAGTTCCCAACAAACAACAACCATCCCAAAATGTTTATGACAACCAGGCACCATGACTTCATGGCCCTGCTATGGTCATGAGACAAGTTTAGCACAACAGGAGAGAGGGTTATAATCCTTGAAAGAGGATGCTTGTAATTTAGACTAGACTAGAATTCTTTATTAGCCAAGTATGATTGGACACACAAGGAATTTGTCTTGGTGCAAATGCTCTCAGTGTACATGAAAGAAAAGTTACATTCATCAAGAGTCAAGAATCATCAGGAACAACACTTAATAGTCATAGGGTACAAAAAGCCATCAAATCATACTAGGAAACAGTCAATAGAAATCGTTAGGATACAAGCAACAAGGTTACAGTCATACAGTCACAAGTGCAAGGAAATGGATGAAAGGAATTTTTACAAAGGACTATTTACAAAGTCTGCATTACTATTACTATTAATCTTCTCATCACTCCTTATTACCCATCCCCTCCTACTTGTGACTATATGACTGTAACTTTGTTGCTTGCGTCCTTATGATTTGTATTGACTGCTTCCTAGTATGATTTGATTGCTTATTGTACCCTATGACTATCATTAAGTATTGTACCTTATGATTCTTGACTCTTGACGAATGTCTCTTTTGTTTTATGTACACTGAGAGGATTTGCACCAATATAAATTCCTTGTGTGTCCAATCGCACTTGGCCAATAAAGAATTCTATTCCATTCCATTCCATTCTATTCCAGGAAGGATGGGAGGATTAATAGTCAGTAGTATGCAGACTTAATAAATGGTTGGACAGTGTTGAGGGAATAATTTGTTTAGCAGAGCGATGACGTTCGGGGGAAAACTGTTCTTATGCCTAGTTGTTCTGGTGTTCAGGGCTCCATAGCATTGTTTTCAGGGAAGGAGTTGGAACAGTTTATGTCCAGGATGTGAGGGGTCTGTAAATATTTTCATAGCCCTCTTTTGGACTCACGCAGTACACAGGTTCTCTACTGAAGGCAGGTTGGTAGTAATTGTTTTTTCTGCAGTCTTGACCTTAAAAAAAAAATTCTGGTCTTAACTTTATAAAAATACACAGGATAACCTATTTTCAAATTACTCTACCTGCCTATGTACCAGGACCATAATTTCTTGTTAGTCCAGCCCACACCAATTGTAGCTATGGTAAAAGGAGGATCTCTCACTATGTTACCCACACCTCTAATAGCAGAGAGGCCTATTGACCTGTGTTGAAGCTTAAGACAAGCAGTCAACTTTTCTTAGGTTTTGGCAAGCAAGAAACGCAGATCCTTTATTTAATATTCTGGTCTTTAATTAACTGGTTTTGTGGATATGCTTCTGAATATTGCTATTGATTTTTTAAAATCTGAAGCCACCTTGAAGTTTTCTGAGTCACAATTGCAAGATATAAATGCAATAAATGTTTAATATGTTGTCCACGGATGTTTTTTTATGCAGGAGGGAGGGAGAGGGGAGAGGGGAGAGGGAGTTGGAGTGGAGGAGGAGGAAGAGGAGGAAGAGAAGAAGGGGGGAGGGGAAGAGATTGAATACCAAAGGAGATTTCTACAGGCCTTCCTGCTTCAGGAAGCCAACTTTTTAATTCACACTTTTATCAATTTAGAAAGATGATAGAAAAAAATGAAATACCTTTAATACTTCCTCTATTTTCCTGGACTTCCAGAGTGAATGATAATATCAGAAGCTCACAACCCCTCTAGCTTGTTTGCATCCTCATCCTGCATGATGAATTTCCTCATTCTCCTCCAGTTGCTTGATGAGTAAGTGTAGCAAAGGTTGTATTAAGGCTTCTGGCTCTTTCACCCATAAATGTGATAGATGGAGATATGGCTGCAGGCGACTAGGAGATGGTCTTTAGGTCCAGATCAATGAAGTCTCCTTCATGGAAAGTTGGAAAGTAGAGGGAAAATCTAGCAAGGGCCTATAAGACATATCTACGGTGGCCCCTCCTTGGTTTCACTCAAATGGTTGGCTATGGAGATTCTCAATCATCCAAGTCATTGTTGTCCCAAGGCTTTTCCAGAAGACAATGAATAACAGAAAAGCAAAGTTGGAAAGGACTTGGAGGCCTTCTAATCCAACTTTCTCCTCAGGCAGGAGGCCCTATATAATTTTAGAAAAATGTTTATTTATTTATTTTATTGATTTGATTTGTCAATCGCTTACAAGATAATAGGTCTAAGTATAAACATGAGTAAGAATACAGGAAATAGGTACAAATAAATGAGAACAATAGGACAGGGACGGGTAGGCACGATTGTGCACTTATGCATGCCCCTTACAGATCTCTTAGGAATGGGGTGAGGTCAATAGTGGATAGTTTGAGGTTAAAGGAGCTTGTCTAATCTCTTCTTTAAAACCTCCAGTGTTGGAGCATCCACAACTTCTGAAGTCAAGCTGTTTCACTGATCAATTGTTCTAACTGTCAGAAAATCCCTCCTTAGTTCGAGGTTGCTTCTCTCCTTGATTAATTTTCACCCATTGCTTCTTGTCCTACCTTTTGGTGCTTTGGAGAACAGGTTGACCCCCTCTTCTTTGGGGAATTCCCTGAGATATTGGAACAATGCTATCATGTTCCCCCTTATTTCTCCTTTTCATTAAACTAGACATACTTTAGTTTTTCAGTTCAGTTCTTCAGAACTGAAGCAGCATCTTGGATGAGGAACAAATAATTTTCAAAGAAATAAAAAATCCAGTTGCCTTTTGGAAAAGCACCCTAGGGATTCACGTGGGGTGCCCAATTTTCCAAGGAGAGTATTTCATTGACCTTACTGGGGCTTTCTTCCCCATGAGGCAAGTTTGAATTCAAAATCACTTTCTCCTTTTCCATATTCCACAGAATTGACAGTGGTGGAATCCTTTACTGAGTTTACTGGTATTACCCACACAGTCCCTTTATAGGTCCAAAAGTTTAGGCTTCCTCTACTCTTCCTATAAATGAAGCCCTACATTTCTGCTTGAAACTGCTGCCTTGATAACAGATGTTCTCCCTGCAAACTTTTGAAGAGATTACTGGGTTATTTGGCACACAAAAGAGAAAGGAAGAAAAGGGTGAGAAAAGTTAACTTGTAATAGTTTTTGAAATTATCGTTGGCAGCTTGCCATTTAGTTTGGATGAAAAAGGAGACACTGCTGAGAAACAGAAGGCATTTGGAGCTAGAAGAACATGACTTGAGATTTGGGTGGCATGTATATTTATGATGTGACAAAGCTGAGGTTAATGTAGATTAGAAAAAAAAAACATTTTTCAGATATGCCATACGGAGAATATGGAACAGATATGAATTCAGGTTGTGCCTGAAAACACCTTTCTTCACATTTCAGATAAGAAATATGTAAGCACAAAATGGCTAACTTCGTTTTATAGTAATCTTGTAAATGTTAATTTACATTCTCCTTTTCTCCTTTTTCAGGAGATTTAGTTTTAGATTCAGATTTAGTTTTCTTCTATGCATTATGAATTTCTTCACTGACCTTTCAAGTTCAACAAAATTCAGGTATTCAGTTCTGAAATTGAGAACCAACCTTCCTTCCTTCTTCTCATCTTTCTTTCTTTCTTTCTTTCTTTCTTTCTTTCTTTCTTTCTTTCTTTCTTTCTTTCTTTCTTTCTTTCTTCCTCCCTCCCTCCCTCCCTCCCTCCCCCTAAATAGACTGCTCTGTCTTGTGTTCTTCCACATTGTGGGATTAATGGACAGGACTTTCTGTGGTTGGCTTATGTAAATAATTGGCAGCAAAGCAACAGTCATAATACTCTTTGATGGAGTAAAATGCAGCTTGTAGTGAAATCTATTATAGTTCAAATATAAATTAATTATAAACCCTTCTGCTGTGGCAAACCTTCATGTATAATTAACATTTGCTGTAGGGAAAGTAAAATGGCATATCTGTGTGAGGATGTAGGAGAGAGAAATGAAAAGAGGATCAAATTTGAGCATGATCAAGTCCCTCCAAATTTGGTTATTTATCCCTTCTTAATATGCACCTGCAAACAACCGCCCCAATGCGCTATGCACGCTTCAGTCATTTGGAAAACTTTTAACAGAATCCTTTCGAGTAACGGACCACTGGAAGATTTTAGTGTGTTAATCCAGCGAATGTGTGCGCTGAACCAAAATTGTGGCAGATTCTCCAAAGATTTAGTAGCACCCCCTGTAGCCCGCATGTCCAGACACTGGTTCTCTTATCTCCTTTAGGGTCTGGGTTAGGCTGGTTTCCACCCCTTGGTGTAATTTGGACATTATTTCACTGTCTTTGGAAGTTGCCTGTTTTACTGAGTTCTGGAGGGGGAGGAAAGGGGGCTTACATCTCAGTAACAATAGAGAAAAGAACCATTCATATTCGGGGGGGAAAAAACACACACCATATCCATAAAACCATAACGAGGATTGTTGGGGTTCAGCAACCACAGTAGCCTCAGATGTGGGAGCATCTGTATCTTCAGAAGATCCTGTTCCAGGTGCCATAACAGAGAAGATTCAGCAGTAAGTGCTGCTTCATTAGTGAGTGTGAGTGAGTGTGTGGTTACGTGTGTGTGTGTGTGTGTGTGTATGTGTATGAGAGAGAGAGAGAGAGAGATGTTGTGGATGTGGATTTGTTGGATTACTTGCAAAATGTGAGTTTTTAGGAGGTTTTTTAAATTTGATAGAATGCAGGCTGTGAAGGAAGAAATTATTTTGGATTACAGCCAGTTGAATCCATTTCTGGCAGGCTAAGACCAGGGATGAGAAAGAGCAATTCACTCAGAGTTCAGTTCTTTATTTGCTCTTTCTTTCTTTCTGAGCTGAGCTGAGAGTGACTGGCCTAATGTCCCCCCTGTTGGCTTTCATGTCTAAGGTGGGGCTAAAACTCATATTCTCCTGGTGATTGGGCCAAGTTTCACTCAGCTAACTTTTATGGCTAAGGCAGGATTTGAACTCACAGTCTCTCACTTTCCTTTCTGATGCCTTAAGCACTGAGGCACCCACCTTTTTAGTGATGCAAAATCTGTAGCTGGCATCCTTTCTTTCTTGTTCACCTCTTTTAGAACAAGAGACGCTGTTTCAGAGTCTAAGTTTCCTTAATTTTCCAGGACACTTACCAGGAGTAGCAAAGAGGCTTAGTTACCGATCTAGAGTCTGGCCCATTGTGATGCTAATTCATTGGCCATGGAAAGAAAATCCTCTTTTTGCACATTCTGTAGGTTGGTTTTAACTCAAGCCTGGTCCGCCTCAGTTATTCTGCAAAAGGCTTTGTAGCCCCCTCAATTATCAGGGAGGCTCTTGAGAACAGTCTATTCCAGCAGATTAGCAAAGTCCTCGTGAGGGCCACACAATGTATGTTTCTTCGCATTTGAATTCAGTTTGGCAAATTGGGAGCTGTGTGGATTTGGTCTTATCTTTCTTGCCGAGATGCCTCCCTTCTTTCTGATTTTTTGGACTTATTGCCTGAAATCAAACCCATTGAAGCAATGAACCTAAAAAAAAACCTCAGTCTGTATTGGTGGATATCGAGGGGTTAGCAAAGGACTTATGCCAACAGCATATTTATAACTCATTGTCGAACTGTGGTTGTTTACTTGCAGACATCTCATTATCCAACTAGGTCATATCATCAGTATTAGGAGGGAGTGGGGTTTGCAAAATACTAAGGACCCACAGTTTGACCCCTAGCTATAAATATACTCTTCTATTGGTAACATTTATTAGTTTATATACATTCCTGTTTGACAGTAGATAGCATGTTTGACCCAATGCCCTTGATCACTTATGATGAATTTAAGTGAATTTCCAGGTAATCATATCCAAGGAAGTGTTGCAAAATGAGAGTCTTTCCATCTGCTTTTTAAATTTTTATTGCACTGTAGCCTAAATTGCCCTTTTGCCAAGAAAACATTTCATTACTCATCTAAGTAACATCATCCATGCTAGACAAAAGTCAGGTTTGTTTAACTTAAGTTTGGCTTCTATACAAAATGGCTTCCTCTGTCAGAATTGGTGGGAATGTTGTTTTCTTTTTGCTGGTTCCTTGATTGGGCTGCCAAAACAACTCCTAGCCAGCAATAAACAACCAGATAATCAGAGAATAGACCAACATTAATACCTGACCAACAATCGAATGGTAAACAATACCTCAATCAAGGAACTGACAACTCAGATAAACAATTAAACAGTAAACAACAGCCCAAACTTAAATTATGTAGAGATTCTCAGTCATCCAAGTCATGGTTGTCCCAAATGTGCTTTTTCAGGAGGCAACTGAACTTTCTAGTTTTTCTTTGAAGATGTTTCACTTCTCATCCAAGGAGCTTCTTCAGCTCTGACAGGATAATGGGGAATGGCAGGATTGATATTCCTTGCAGACAGCTAGAGAGTCATTAAAGCACTTGGAGATTTATCTCTGTCTTTTCGCTTTTTCATCAGCCTGTCAAGGAAGATATCTAAGGTATCATCCCAAACCCTGGAACAAAAAAAGCCCCCTCAGATTATGCTAATATTCCTCCTCTTGCCTGGAAAGATACAAGTACTGTTCATCCAAGACCTGAGGAGAAGAAGAATAGGAGGAAGAAAGAGTATCTTCCACTTTCTAATGAGACCAAATTACAGCTGGTACATACAGCATTTTATTTTTTTTTGGGGGGGGGGTGTTGCTTGTTCTGCAAATTATTCAGGAGAAGGGGAAAAATTGCAAGTTAGATGAAGACTAGGACATTTTTCATGTTGGAACGTATTAAGCTGGTTAGATTAGACAAAGGAGGGGAATCCAAAAACTTGGCATGGTGTTTCCTCAAGAGCAGCAATTTGCACTCTTGGTGTCTCATCTTGCTGGAGATATTGTGGCTGGATAAGCACCCTAAGAACTTCCTCAAAGCTACATTGGCAAAGATTGTTTAGATAATAACTTTGGTATTATAGCATTATCAACTATTACTCATCCAGACACATATCATCTTCCTAAGAGCGATGCATCTCCCAGATCTTTATAGGGATTTATTCCCAGTTTTCCTTTTTTGAGGGTCACAATATAGCAATGGTCAAGGGCAGGGGTGTCAAACTCAAGGCCTCGGGACTAGATCCAGCCTCAGGAAAACAGTAAAGAACCAGCCCTCAGTGCCTCTGTCAGTGAAAATGGAGCTCTGTTTTTGCTGGCAGAGGGTTGCAAGAGGCCATCCCGGCTGAAAATGGGGTGTGGGCTCCATTAGTGCTATCCAAGCAAACTAAAAACAAAACAAAAGGAGAAATGTGAAAATACGACTTCAGTACGACAGAAAATAGGTCTTCAACCACAGAGTGGTCAATGCCTGGAACGTCTTACCTGATTCTGTGGTTACAGCCTCAACCTATCATGCCCCAGTTGGAATCTGATTCTGAGGGAGAGGTGGAACAGCTGACGGAGTGGGAGTGTGGCTCCAGTGGCTGTGGAGGAAACTGGGGAAGGGCACAGTCCAGCTGGGCATTCAGAGGAAGACCAAGGCCCACCCCCTTCATCCTAGGGCACTCAGGGAGGAACGGATAAGGGAGCAATATGGTTTACAGGGGAGGAAAGGGCCCTGATCCCCTTCATGGGCTGCAACTGGGATGACTGTTTAAAAGTGCAAACTGCACATGGCAAAGTTGCTGGAAGCAAAGCATACATTATCTTTGTTGAGGCTTATCTGGGTTTTGGTGTCCTCCCAACTGTATGTGCCTCGTTATCTTTTGGAAGTGT
Organism: Laticauda colubrina; assembly: GCA_015471245.1. Classification (NCBI taxonomy): domain Eukaryota; kingdom Metazoa; phylum Chordata; class Lepidosauria; order Squamata; family Elapidae; genus Laticauda; species Laticauda colubrina. Next base: position 8,090 of record BLBF01018198.1, read on the forward strand.
GCAAGTTATTATCCTGACCTATCGTGTTAATTACTTCAGCGTGGTTTGTGTTGTTTTTTTTTTATTTCTACTTTATCTGTATTTTGGGTTCGGACTGCATTTCTTCCCTTTGTAGACTGTTTTTGGAAGAGTTTGATCTCCCGATGAGGATAATTGGACATTGTGGGCCATGTTGGAGGCATTAAAGGGAATTTATTTGCTTTTGGTGACTTTGTTATTTTTGTGCCATGCCGCGGATCATCACACAACCCCTCACAGATTCAACCTCAAACTTTCTACCATGGACATCACCTCATTCCTAAGAGGTCCTTAGGACCTAAGGGGGTATACATAAGTGCACCAGCGTGCCTACCATTCCTGTCCTAATGTCCCCATTTATCTGTATTTATTTCCTTTGTTCTTGTTTATGTTCATGCTTATACTTGTTATCTTGTACATGTTTGACAAACAAATAAAATTAATAATAAATGCTTCCCCTTTTGCATTTGAAAGAAGAAGAAAGGGAAAGAGAAAAGACAAAGAAAAAGCAGGAAAGATGAGAAGAGAGCAAGGAAGGAAAAAGAAGGAAATAGGGAAGGAAGAAGAAAGGAGAATGAAGAGGAAAGGAAAAAGAAGAAAAGGGAGTAAGGAGATTATAATGAGAGGGAGGGAGGGTCTGAAGGAAGTCCTGCCTTAGCACTTGGCCACCATAGGTGCCCCCAACATGCTCACCATGACCACGCCTCCCCAGCCCTCCAAAATCAGACACAACTGTGATGCAACCCTCAATGAAATTGGGTTTGACACCCCTGGTCTAGGGATCGAACAGCATGTCTGAATGCCTTTATCTGAATGCGAGTCAAAAAAAAAGGACCAGAAACATTGCAAAATAATCCCTGAGACTAATGGTGGCTAACCTTTTTGAGCTCCTGTGCCAAAAATTGTGTGTGTACTTGCACGAGCGTGGAGCACCCAGAAGGCAGTGAGCACCCCCCATGCACCCTTTGCATGTGTAGGCAATTTCCACCCCCCACACTGCCCCCTTACCTACACTGCTCCTCCCGGCTGATTTTTGGCCTGTTTGAGGCCTCTGCAGGCTTTGTAGACCGAAAAATGGGCCCATTTCATCACTTCTGGTATTTCCGGAAATATGGGAAGTGACAAAAAAGGCCTATTTTTCATCCTGCAAAGCCTGCAGAGGCTTCCCTCAAACCTCTGGGAGGCCGAAAAAGGCCCGAAAAACTGCTGGAAGGCATGCGCATGCGCAGTAAGATATGTTTGCCTGCAGCTTTCGTGCTGGCACAAATGGCTCTGCATGCCACCTGTGGCACACATGCCATAGGTTCACCATCAGGGCCTTAGACCAATCCTCCCAAATAGTCCAGGAAGGTTGTTGATGGGATCCCAAATTGCTAAGAAATCCTGGAGGATTTAGTGGATTATGTTCTCCTTCAAAACATAATCTGCTGGTTTTGGTCACCTGCTAAGGCAACCAAAGCAGTCCCAGTATTTTTCAAATACCTGAAAACCCTGGATGAAATAGGTCCAGAAAATCATCCGAAGGAGGCATTGAGGTCTCTTGTGAGATAATATTTAGAAATTGCATCTGCTGCCTTCGGCTACACCACTTTATGTCTGACAGACCTTCTGGTATCTCCACTCAGGTGTCTATCTTTGCAGTTGAATAGTAATTGGAATTAAATAGGAAGTTTGCAATGAAAGCAAACATGGTAATGGAGTTAATTTTAGCAAGCCACTAATGAGCAATACACTATTGTACCTTTTTTTTTTATTTAAACACCCTTATGGCCAATCTCTTAATAGCATGCTTTCTCCAGCTTTTATTAAAGGCATTAACAATGTACCTGCTGTCTATCTTTTAAAGAAACTCGTGTCTTTTGAAGGGCCCTTCCTGGAGATCTGAATGGGATTTGCGCATCAAGAATTGGGGCAGCAATCTCTTTAGAAACAGAACAATCTTTGAACAATACTGAAGACAACACAGATCTCACTGTCAGGATCCTTCTAGTTTCCTAATAAAGTTCTTCCTTCCAGTTTGGAGCTGCTTTGCATCATGTGCCTTGAAGACTCTTGAAAAGATATACAAAGGAAAAGGAGAATTCTGTTCTGTACATCCACCCAAAAGAATTACCTTTTAAATGTATATTTTACTATCAATCTGATTAGTGCTCACTCATCTACACTGTCTTACATCCAGCTGGATCCTCCAGAGGTGTGACAAAATTCACTATTTATGGCTTGGCTTTGCACACCGCACATGTGACATGCCTGTGATTTTCTCCTGTGTTCTTTTTTACTTTTACACTTACTCCCTCTAAAACATGAGTACATGACTTTTGGGAGGCCAAGGGTCTCTCAGAAAAGGGGTAGCTTGCATTCAAAGTATTGGGAGGAAACCTATCTTTGATTTCGTTTTAATTAATTACAGCTTATATGATTACGAGCTCAATACCCGTGCTTCGCTACAAAACTATGTGGTCAGGCTTAGTTTTGGGGGAGGAAAATAAGAGGAAAAAAATTCTGCCTCTGCCTACCAGCATCCATCGGTATTCATCGGACTAGCATCCTGTCAGTGTGTGAGAGAGGTGAAGGCTGTTTGGGAACTGAAAGAATATTTGTTGTGTGAGCAAGGAGACAGCAAGAAGCCTGGGCTTGGCTTAGCTCAACTGTTCTGTATTCAAGCTGCTTGGTGCTGTGAAACTTCTCTCCTCTGCTTGTGTTTTGTATTTGGAACAGATTTATTTTCAGGTAGGGAGGGGGAGTAGAACTCCTTAGCATCAGAGCATGTTAATAGTAATAATATAGGAAATACTGATGCTCTGATGGTCATTTCGAAAAATCCTTTCTTAGTGAGGACCTAGAAGCAAGAGGAACATATGTGCCAAACAAGTTTGTAGGCTTTATGGTTCTGGAGATTTTGTGATGATGCATGAGTATTTTGTGTATATATATATATATATATATATATATATATATATATATATATATATAGTGTGTGTGTGTGTGTGTGTGTGTGTGTGTAGGAAGGCATTTAAAGCAATGCTGACTTTCTTACATATTGATTGTATAGTCAGTCAGTGTCTTAACCTGATTTGCTGACTTCATGCATTTAAAACAAAGCTGACTTTCTTACATATTGATATCTATACGTACAAAGAGAACAAATGCAATTGTGAAATTCATGCGACTTAATTTCCATGCAGGTGTAAAGGAAAATTCAAATGGCAATTCCAATTGTTGTTTGAGGAACACAATTGCAGTATTTCAGATAAAAAGTCTGCTTTGCATCCATTACTTTACAGTTAAGCAGGCTATTGATTCCTCAGCTGGTTGCAGCTGATATCATGTAACAAGGCACTAGGGTAGAAACTGGGAGACTGGGAATTCTAGTCTGGCTCAGTGACTTTGGGTCAAACACCAGGAGATGATGAGTTCTAGTTTTATCTAAAGGCATGGAAGCTATCTGGATGACTTTGGGCCAACACAGATACAGATTAAGAGAATAGGAAGGGACCTTGTAGGCCATCTAGTCCAACCTCCTGCCCAAGCAGATGCTATACCACTTTTTGACAGATGGCAGTCCAGTCTCTTCTTGAAAGCTTCCAGTGATGAAGCTGTCATCACTTCTGAAGGCAACTTCTGTTCCACTGGTTGATTGTTCTCACGATCAGAAAATTTCTCCTTATATCCAGGTTGAATCTCTCTTTGTTCAGTTTCCATCCATTATTCCTTGTCTGGTCTACAGGTGCTTTAGAAAATAGCTTGGCCTCCTCCTCTCTATGGCAGCCCCTCAAATATTGGAACACTGCTATCCTGTCTCCCCTGGTCCTTCTCTTCACTAGACTAGCCAGGCCCAGTTCCTGCAACCGTTTGTCGTATGTTTAAGCCTCCTGGTTGCTCTTGTCTGCACTCTTTCTAGAGTCTCAACAACAATAACCAGGAGACTGTGAGTTCTAGTCCCACCTTAGACCATGTTTTTTGCTATCTGGACCATCTGCTGCCTGTGTTAATGCTGATTCACAGCTGCAGTCCCTGAGTTTAGCCAAGGCCTTATTGATGCACCAAAAAGCTCATTGAAAGAAGTGATGGTACACAGATCTGCTGGCAAGGGACAATTTCGGTAAATATGAACTTTTGCAAATGCCAAAATGAAATAAATTAGATATTATTTCCTGGGCTGATGTGTGAACTGGGAAATAATTGGCTTTGGCATTTCTCAGATGTTTTATTTGACACTTTCTCAGAGCACACACAAACACACACACACACACACACACACATAAAGAAAGAAGTCATATGTTAAATATGTATGTGGACTTTTTAAAATGCAGAATTAGTACAGTATAGAGAAAACAGTGAATGATCTGATGGGTGAATACTGATAAAAGTGGCTTGAACCCAAATGAATAATTGACATTCTTATTCCAAATACTACTTCTAGTATTTGAGGGGGCTACCACAAAAAAGAGGGGGTCAAATTATCCAACAAAGTACCGGATGGCAGGCCAAGAAACAATGGTTGGAAACTAACCAAAGAGAGAAGCAACCTGGAATTAAGGAGAAATTTCCTAACAGCGAGGACAATTAACCAGTGGAACAGAAGTTGCCTTCAGAAATTGTGGGTATTCACTGGAGGTTTTTAAGAAGAGACTGGACTGTCACTTGTCTGAGATGGTATAAGTTCTCCTGCTTGAGCAGGGTGCTGGACTAGAAGACCTCCAAGGTCCCTTCCAGCTCTATTCTATTCTAAATTCTAAGTTTCCAATTTCAAGGTCATTCTACCATTCTGTCTTTCATGATGGCTAACCTGGTTCTTCACAAACTTCTCAAAGTCTCTGGTCTTTTGCTGCTTCTATTCCTTCCAACTGGAAGCATAAGACAGAATTAAACAAGAGGAATTTGGAAAATTACATTTTTGACTGAGGACATAGCCCCTTTCATTTGGAAAATTAAGAGTCATTCATGGTTCTCTGGTTGGTCCTCATCATAAATAAAACTTCTCTTTCTATAAATTGCCCTCCCAAAAAATATAGAGACCAACTTGAGATACAGATAGGGGCTGGGTGGTGGAACATTATTCTCAGTTGGGTGGAGATTAAACTTTCAGCGATGAGATTCTAATAAATCCATCACAGCTAAACTCTTGTCTCCTTTTCTGGAAGTGATGTCATCTCCACTCAATGGGGCAATATTCAAGAGGACTTTTTCTCCAGTTTTTTAAAAAAGACACAAATAACATCCAGTTCTCAATACAAAGAAGGACATTCTTTAAATGCAAAAATAGAAAAAAGGGAAAGTCAGCTGTAAGAAGAGTAAAATTGGGGAGATACACCAAAAAATGGACTGAGCTATCAATCGAAAGGTCTTTTCTGATCAACTACATCTTAGCTAGTTAACAAAGAATGGTTCGTTTGCAAAGCTCTTCTGCAGTTCCTTTCATTAACATAAATATTGTTTTCCATTATTAGCCAGGCTGCAGATTCAACAGATGCATATTAATCTGTCATCTCAATGGATCTGAGGAAAGGGCAACTCTGAATTCAATTAACTAGGATGTATCATATTCTTCTTTCTGGAGGATGAAAAGGTAGTTGTTGGTGGCACAGAATGGTGATTGCATGATTATTTTCCAGTTTGACACCAATTGTTTCTGGAACTATGTGATTCCTACAGGCAATATAGAACGCAAATGCAAAATGCGTAGTTGGGGACTATATGAGTTTTGGCCTTTGCCCCTTTTGAGGATCTTCAGAATGGCTGAAAATAAGAAGTGGTCCATTTCTGGAGGTGGAAGGAGGCTTTAGAAAGAGTAGAGAAGAAAGGGAAAGAGAAGAGAAGAGAAAGGAGAGAAGAGAGATGAGGGGAGGTTAAGGGAGGAGAGGGAAAGGGAGAAAAGAAGAGTTGAGTTGGCCTTAAGTTTGGCAGATGCTTTACCAGGTTGTCTCTGAAAGATGCAGCTCTTTAATCCCTTGAACCCTTTTAGCAAAAGAGTTCCTTGTCATACCCAATTTTGAAGTGTGGCTTTAACATGCTAGAGAAAGCCTGTGTAGAACCATAGATTCATAGGGCTAGAAGGGACCTCAGAGGTCTTCCAGTCCAACCTCCCGCCAAAGTAAAGAGTATTTATATCATTAGGGACAAATGGTTGTCCAATTTTTTCTCTTGAAAACCTCCAGTGATGAAGCACCCACAACTCTGGGAGACAAGCTATTCCATTAATTAATTGTTCTCACTATCAGGAAATCCCTTTTTATTTCCAGGTTGGATCTCCTACTGATAAGCTTCTACCTATTACTTCTTATGCTGCCCTCAGGTGCCATGGAAAATAAATCAACACCCCCTTCCCTGTGACAATTCTTGTATTGGATGATGCTATCAGGTCTCTCCTAACCCTTCTCTTCATTAGGCTAAATATACCTAGTTCCTTTAGCCATTCATCATATGGTTTAACTTTCAGGGCCTTTATCATCTTTGTTGCTCTTTTCAGCATTTTTTCTAGGGATGTAGCATCTCTTATTTTTATCCTAGGGTCCAGAACTGGACACAATATTCCAAAGGTGGCCTCACCAATGTGGCCTGGAGTGTTACTATCTCATCCCATGATCCTGACGCTATGACTCAAGATAATGGAAGTTGCAGGACTAAGCAAAAAATAAAATAAAAATCATTGTCTCTATTGGTTTTTTTTTCCACTCTAGATTTAACCAAGAACATTTCTGTCAACCCCCCACTTCATTAAATAGCCAAAGAAATTCCTGGGACATTTTTCCCCCTCCAAGGTTATCACTTTATTGAAACTCCATAAGGGTACAGAAATAGAAAAGCTAGTTCTGACATTTTTGCGCGCAAACAGCATAGGGAAACTTTTCCTTCCCCCTCTCCCTGGACCTCCCATTGTTCATTGTCCATCAATCAGTTGGACTTGCTTTATTTTGGAAAGAGTCTTTCTGCCTCAGACTGTTCCCAGGTGATGTCCTTGGGGTTTGGGTCTGTCCCATGCTTCCAGGTGGAGATTTGCATTCCAGAGGTTTCTCCCAAACCTCCCTTACATGCCAATGCCTCCTTTCCCCTCTCCCATTCCTATTGTCCAATTGCAAGCAGGGCTGGTAGTGAGGCAACTATGACAATTTCTGAAATGAATCCTGGAATTGGGTATGTAATTCTTTTTCAAGTTATTTGCCATTTGTCCCCCCTCTACATTGCCACAAAACAAATATTGTGTTCCCTTCATCAGGTTCCCACCTTCTGGATCCCAACATTTCTTCCATTTTCCCCTTTAGAAACAGCTTGTTAAGAGTATTCAAGACAATGTCATTTCAAAACAGAAATGAACAATGACATGGGAAACAGCAGAAGGTAAATGGATTTTAACTGGACAGATTATTTCCTTTCTTGTCACTTCTTTTTATTTTGTAGGGTTGCATGATTGGTTGTTACTGACAAGCTCTGAGAAAAGTTTTGCCCTCAACCCTTAAATGTGGCAATTACCTTTACAGTTGTCTGAATAATATGGCGACTGAATGAGAGCAAAGGTGCCAAACCCCCCCCCCCCCAAAGTCATTGATCTTCTTCATTTTCCAATGTTCTTGTTCAGAGACTCTCAAAGTAAGTGCCCAGATATTACCTTGCTTGGGGAAAGGTGTTGAAAGAAGCTTGATTGATGCTAAAAAATAAAATAAAAATAAAGGCCAAGACCATTCAGAAGAAGTCAGGGATCTTCTAATGTGTTGATCGAACATTGCTAGGTCCCACTTCTTCCCCCACAAGCAAACTGTAGCAAATTAATGCATAAACTCCATGATAGCAGTTATCCAATATTTGAATGGCTGTCACAGAGAAGAAGGGATCAATTTATTCTCCATACATCTGAGGGTAGGATAAGAAGAAATGAATGGAAGCTGGTCAGAGGGAGATCCAACCAAGAACTAAGAAGAAACTTCCTGACAATGAGAACAATTAATCAGTGAAACAGCTTGCCTCCTGAAGTTGTGGATGCTACATCACTGGTGTTTTCAAGAAAAGGTAGCACAACTATTAATCCAGGGTGGAATAAGGATTCCTACCTTGGGCAGGGGGTTGCACTAGAAGACCTCCAATGTCGCTTTCAGCTCCATGAGTCTATGGTATACTCTATGGTAAGAGATTGTGGGATTCTGAGGTTTATGCCATTTCCATCAAAAAAACCCTTACTAGCATGCAGAGAAGATAATCAGAACAATCTTTTCAGATCAACCCTTGTGATAAATCAACAAAGTTGGGTTCCATCACCAGCTGGTCTTCTACTGCATTCACTGAGCACCAGAATAGAATTAGACAGCCTTTAGACTCAAAATCCTGGAAGTTTACCTACCATCCTGGCTTAATTTAAGATGATTGGAGAAAAAGTCTCCCTTCTGGTGGGGAATGGAATGGAATGAAGGGAGAAGGTGGCATCCATCATAAATTATTTATTACATCTACAAAGTTTCTACAAAGCATTAAAATATCAAACAGTCTCTAATCATGCTAATAAAGAAGAAAGTGAGTTTTAGTGTACCAAAAGAAAAATCCCACTTCCCTCCTCCCAAGTTCCAGTTCCAGATGGGATAATTGTGTCTAATTACTGAATTTTCATGCCAGTATTGTGCATGCTTCCCTGTTAATAGGATGCAAATGCCTGTTGCCCATTTGTGGATGTATTTAATTGCAGGGTAGTTCATGTGTTATTGGTTGGCAGATTAGCCTTTAATTGACTGCTGCAGCTGGTTTGATCTGCTAATCTTTTTCCTGGACCTATCATCTCCTTGGAGATATGTGTCCTGAGTTTTGGAAGTAGCAGTGGCTAATTGGGAAGAGGTAGACCTGTTTCTGATTCTTCTTGCTTGAACCATGAATCCTACCCATCTGAGAGGACATCCAATTCTTGGAGCCCAACTGCTTTGAAAAACAGCTCTTGTCAAGATCCAGCAGGCTCTGAAATGTAGACTAGGTGAAAGATCACTGTTTGAGTAACAAGATATATTCTGAAATTTATTCTGAAGAAGTGTTTCAACCCTTCACTCAATCAAGTTAATGGAGACTCTTAGTGGACAACAAACAAATTTAATAAATAATACTAATAATCTTTGTTTCAAACTCACATCAAAGATTGCACAAAACCTTCTGACTTTAATAAGCAGAGCAGTGCTATGCTCACACAAAATCTCAACTTCTTTGGAATTGTTCTTTGTATTTTTCTTTATTTTTATTTCCATATCTTTTATTTCTAAGTCTTGTCTAATATTCCTGTTTGACACTTCCAATGTTAATATAAATAGCAATGGGGATAGTGAACATCCTTGTCTTGTGCCTTTTTTCATACTAAAATTCTCTGTAAGGTCCCCATTTATCCCCAGTAAAGTCCCCAACTATTACTACTGCTGTTTGTTTATAGTCTATTGTCTTAATCATGTTTATAAATTTCTCTACTTTGGAATTGCTCTTAAAGCAAATGTAGACCAAAATCCATCCCTCTTGTTTCCCTCCCTCTTTCCCTTCCTCCTAGATATTAGATATTTTTAGTTGTTTCTCTGTCTGCTATTGAGTTTCACTTTTTCTCTGCTATAGTGTGTTTATTGCCCAGCAAAACTGCCTAGAATTCTGTGGAAGGTGGGCAGAATGCTCACATTTCACATAAAGGAATAAAGCACCCATGATCCCCGCTAGTGGAATGGGTTCATTCCCCTGTCTGCCATCCCAAAGAAAAGTTATTTGCCAGAAAAAATATGAGAATACGACTGGAAAGTAAGTCCAGTTCTGACCTCTGATATCATACAATAGAAGCCATGATTGCAGGCCAATAAGTAAGCTTAGCTATCTCTGGGGGGGGGAAAAAAAAAACCACACAAAGGCCTTTTGTGCTGATTGTGTAAAGAACAAAAGAGCATCAGTGAAAGAGCTGGCAGCTCAGAGGATGATTTAAGAACATTGGAGAATTAAGTTATTTGGAAAGGTCAAAATAACCCGAATCCGTCAATTTAAGAGGGTTGTGCTTTTGGGATAGGTTTTGAACAGGTCAATTACAGAAGAGAGAATAGATTAAATGAATCTTGGGGTAATATTTTAAGTAACCAAGACGTGAGGGAAGAAGGAAGAGACGGGACCTTGCTCTTCAATCTGCCCAAGTCACCCTTTTCTTTGCTGTTATAGCTGAAGCCAGCTGAGGCAGCTGTAATTGGCGATGCCCAGGTATGACACATAAACAAGTTCATCACTTTTGACTGCATTACGATTTAGGGTCACTGATATATTTATTTAAGTCATTTGGAGGCCGGCTGATTCATGATCATTCTTATTGACTTGTAGTTAAAAAGAAGAGAGAGCGGAGCCCTAAAAGATTAATCAGTATCTTGAATCAAACCTATCAACAAAAACCCATCGGACCAGGCTCAATCCTCAATCTGCTCCAAGGGACTGGGAGAGTAGCCAGGCCTTTCCCAATGTCATCAGCATGGTTTCTCTTTTCTCATTCCTCACTCTCAGAGGAACTAGGGGTGTTTGTTTATTTGTTTACAACTCACCTTTATTATTTTTATAAATAAGTCAAGATGGGCAAAAATATCCAACACACATTCCTCCTCCTATTTTGCTCGCAACAGTAACACTGAGGTGGGTTGAGCTGAGAGAGAGAATGGTTGGCTCAAGGTCACCCAACTGGCTGTCATGACTAAGGTGGAACTAGAACTCACAGTCTCCTGGTGATTGGCTTGAAGTTACTCAGCCAGTTTTCATATCTAGGACAGGACTAGAACTCCCAGTCTCCTGGTAATTGGCTCAAGGTCACCCAGCCAGATTACATGCCTAAGCAGGACTAGGTCACCCAACTGGCTTTTGAGCCTAAAGGGAGAATAGAACTCCCAGTCTCCTGATGATTAGCTCAAAGTTACCCATCCAGCTTTCATACTTGAGGAGAAACTAGAATTTACAATCTCCCAGTTTCTAGTCTGGGGTCTTAACTACTAGGCCAAATTGGACCCCATCTTTAGTGCTAATGAAGTGCAATTCACAGGTAGACAGTGCAAAAGGCATTTTTCTCAGGGATTTTAAGAATGCACAGCCATATGGCTTCTTGTCCACCACTGTTGTCCATGCATAGATTTGCATAGATTTCGTACATGCCTTGGTTTTCCAGGTCAATTTTGTCTTTGGGGTTCCTCAGGATGGCTGCTATTTTTTTGTCTGTTTTGAAGGCAGTCTTGATGTGATGCCTGTGTAGTATCTTACTGATTTTATCTGTAGTACCTCTTATGTAGGGCAAGACAGCTGTTCCATAGGTCTGTTGGTCTTCTAGGTCTCTGTTATGTCTTGGTGTGTTTTTGTGGATCAAGTTGGTGATTTTGTTTTTTTGGAAGCCATTGGCTGTCAATACTTCAGTCAGGGTGCATAGTTCAGTCTTTATATGTGTCTTATCTGCCAGGCGTTTGGTTATGGTAATTAGTGTTTTCGCCACGGAATTTATCTGTGCTGGGTGGTGGTGGGATTGGGCGTTGAGGTAGCGTTTGGTATGTGTTTCCTTCTGGTATATGGTGTGTCCCATATACCATGCCATCTGTTCTTTTGTAGATTAGTACATCTAGGAATGGTAGTTGTTTATTTATTTAACCAAACGCCTGGCAGACAAGACACATATAAAGACTGAACTATGCACCCTGACTGAAGTATTGACAGCCAATGGCCAATCCATGGAACAGCTGTCCTGCCCTACATAAGAGGTACCACAGATAAAATCAGTAAGATACTACACAGGCATCACATCAAGACTGCCTTCAAAACAGACAAAAAAACATCAACTTTTTTTCTCTTGGGAAAAAAAAAAAAAATCTTCTAGATGCCCCAAATTATACGGCCTCCCAAAAATACACAAAGAAGGCATACCTCTCAGACCCATAGTCAGCTCCATAGGAGCACCATTACAAAACCTAGCTAAACACTTAGCAAAACAACTACAGCCCCATGCTGAAACCGCAGCTTCATATGTACAAAACTCATACCACTTCTTAGAAATGATCAAAGATCTACACGTAGAACAAGAAGATCTGCTTGTAAGTTTCGACGTGGTTTCACTATTCACTCAAGTCCCAATAAAAGAAACTCTTGAAATCATCAAAAATAAATACCAACCAGCCAAAGACCTCATGGAACTAACAGAACACTGCCTAACCAACATATATTTCATATACAAAGGACAAAGATACAAGCAAATTGAAGGAGCCCCTATGGGATCACCACTGTCACCCGTCATTGCAAACCTGTTCATGGAAGAATTCGAATCCAGAGCCCTGGCTAATGCCACCCACAAACCCAAACTATGGCTAAGATACATCGATGACACATTTGTGATTTGGCCCCATGGAAAAGAAAACCTAAACAATTTCCTAACACACCTAAACAACACACACCCCAAAATCAAGTTCACCATGGAAACGGAAATAAACAAACAACTACCATTCCTAGATGTACTAATCTACAAAAGAACAGATGGCACACTGGGACACACCATATACCAAAAGAAAACACACACCAACCGCTACCTCAACGCCCAATCCCACCACCACCCAGCACAGATAAATTCCGTAGCAAAAACACTAATTACCAGAACCAAATGCCTGGCAGATAAGAAACATATAAAGACTGAACTATGCACCCTGACTGAAGTACTGACAGCCAATGGCTTCCACAAAAACAAAATCACCAACTTGATCCACAAAAACACACCAAGACATAACAGAGACCTAGAAGATCAACAGATCCATGGAACAGCTGTCCTGCCCTACATAAGAGGTACCACAGATAAAATCAGTAAGATACTACACAGGCATCACATCAAGACTGCCTTCAAAACAGACAAAAAAATAGCAGCCATCCTGAGGAACCCCAAAGACAAAATTGACCTGGAAAACCAAGGCATATACGAAATTCCCTGTACATCATGCCCGGCCACATACATTGGACAGACCAATAGAAGAATAAGTACCCGCCTGG